>PISX010012291.1:0-61527 GCA_004024625.1 Mellivora capensis | reverse complement strand
CTATGGGTGGGATTCCTGTGCAGACCCCCGTCTGAGAAGCTCATCTTCCCAGCAGCCTGGCTCTAGGCCCCTAAGTGCTCTCTCGTGTTGCTTTGTGCTGCTCCTTTCTTCCGCCTCTGCCTTCTGAGATCTCCAATGTTTGAATGGAAAAACTCATTGATGACATAGTTTTTCCAAACTGGACTGAACCAGTTCTTTCACAGGCTGGTTAGAGCCAGCAACACAGCACCGGAACGATTTACGAGGGGTAGTGGAAGCCAGGAGAATCTGCTTAAGGGGCAATGTTGCTTCAGTTCCAGCAAAATGGAGCTGTTGCCCCATATTCTTCTGTGGCATAAAAAGCCCTCCATGAGCCATTGCCCTTGCCCCCCAAATCCTACTTGCAGAAAATTCTCCTGCAGAAATACTTGTTCGAGTGCACAAAGGATCTAGGTAAACGGATCCTCACTACAGCATTGCTTGAAACATCGAACTGTTGGAAGCAACCTGAGTGTTAGCAGGTGAGAGGTGATGGTGATGGACGCCTGGGTGGCTCAGTCAGTTAAGTGTCTGACCTCGGCTCAGGTCATGATCCTGGGGTCCTGAGATCGAGCCCCATATTGGGCTCCCTGCTCAGTGGGAAGCCTGCTTTCCCTTTCCCACTCCCCCTGCTTGTGTTCCTGCTCTCGTCTCTCTGACAAATAAATAAAATCTTAAAAAAAAAAAAATATATATATATATATATATATATATATAATATATATATTGAAAATCTAGTAGGGACTCATGATCTGAAAGTGTTTGTGGAATATGGTACCTAACTGGGATGTCTTTTGATCGGATGGGGGCCCCCAAATGTGGGGTAATGATGGGATGGAGGCTAGTGGCACCAGAGGTGAAAGAATTCAACTGAGGCAGAACAAAGGAGCTAGAAGTTGATTCAATCCACCAGGGAATGTGGGCAGGACAGCAGAGGCAGTGGGTGGGGGGGGTGTTCTTAAAGCAGGAAGATAAGGCTCCCTATGGGATCTTCCTTGTTCGAGACCCTGCCCATTGGTCAGTTAGGGTCTGTGGCTATTTTGAGGTGTGTGGCCTGCTGGCCCCTGTGTATTCAGCCGGAGGGTTGGGGGGGGTCACTGTGGCCCTTTCTATATTCCAATACTCAAGCCTATTTGCCTAAAAGTGGCCTCTACACAGAAACCAGCGTTTTCCTCTCTTTTCTTGGAAATCATTCAAAAGCAACAAGAAAAATGGAGGGAAAATCCCACAGACAATATATATGTATTTAAAGTTTTCATTCATTCATTTATTTTTAAGTAACCTCAACACCCAACATGGGGCTTGAACTTACAACCCTGAGATCGAGAGTATCATGCTATTCTGACTGAGCCAGCCAGGCACTCCCCCTACAGACAATAGATTTTTATTTTTTGGTTTTTTTTTTTTTTAGATTTTATTTATTTGAGAGAGAGAGAGAGCATGAGCAGGGTGGGCTGTGGGTGAGGAACAGTAGCAGGAGAGGGAGAAGCAGACTCCCCTCTGAACAGGGAGCCCGATGCGGGACTCAATCCCAGGACTCAATCCCAGGACCCCGGGATCATGACCTGAGCAGAAGGCAGACACTTAATCCACGTGCCTCCAGGCAATAGTTTTTAATGAAAGTAGGGGGCAAATACAATTTGCAGACTCCAAAATATGGGAAAAGGCTGCCCAAGTGCCTGAGAGCAGGCAGAAGTCACAAAGGAAAACGTGACAGGAAGAGGAATGAAGAGGAACAGTCAGGAAGGCTCAAAGAAGATAGATGTGAGAAAGTTCCAGAAATATATGTGCCCCCTGAAAGTGAAGAAGCCAATTTCAAGGGATATCCCGTCTTTGTAACAGCAGTTCTGGGGACCGGGTGAGCAAGGCTGACAGCAGAAGACATTTAGAGCCTAGTGAGGTCCCGGCAACCAGTAGAATGTTTCTGTTATCCATTGCTGCGTAACAACCCCCCTCCGAACTTCATGCCTTAAAACACCAACTTAGAATCTTTCACAATTCTGAGATGTGGCAGTCTCAGCTGGTTGGGGTTCCTTATTATAGTTACTGTCAGAGGGGGGCTAAGGTGAGCCACGGGAGCCTCCTTCACTCACATGTCTGCTGCCTCGATTTGTCACACTCCTCTCTCTGTGAAGCCTCTCCATTCGGCCAGGATGGATCTCCTCAGAGCTTTGTGGTTCTTTTTATGTGGACTTCTTATGTGGTCGCTGACTTCCATCAGAGCAATTGCTCCAAGGGGCCTGAGCCAAAGCAACAAGGTATCTGTGACCCAGTTTGGGGAAACCCCACGCTGTCACTTTCACCACATCCTATCTGTGGTAGAGTAGCAAAGGATCTGCGGCCATCTTGAATCCTTCATGTAAAGCTATACAATGCAACAGACGGAAGAGTAGTAATTGTAGGCAGCAGCCTGTGTCTCTAGTTGGCGATGGTGGGGAAAACCAGCTAGCCTGGAAGGCTCCCCTGGCCTCTTCTGCAGGAGCCTCAAGTGAATTATGAGCCCATTCAAAGATGAGTAATACCCAGCAGCAAATTAAATCCACCATAAAATGAAAGAGGAAGAGAATAGGAAAAATTCCCAACAACTGAAGAATACTCATCAGGAAAACATGGCCGTAGAGCAGAAGAAAGCAGACCAAACATTACGCTGTTGAATTCTAAAAAGTGAATCCAGTCATTGCTATGAAGGAAAACCACAAAATAGAAATATGAGAACAAAGAGTTTTTTTGGGTCCCCATTCTGGAACCCTTAAGGTAATAAGTTGATTCAGGTAAGAATTCTCAAGAGATGGGCGCCTGGGTGGCTCAGTGGGTTAAGCCTCTGCCTTCGGCTCAGGTCATGATCTCAGGGTCCTGGGATTGAGTCCCCCATTGGGCTCTCTGCTCAGCAGGCTCTTTGCTTCCCCCTCTCTCTGCCTGCCTCTCTGTCTACTTGTGATCTCTCTCTGTCAGATAAATAAAAAAAATATTAAAAAAAAATTCTCAAGAGGTGCTAAACCCTTTGGGTAAGAGGTAACTGGGGAATAAGATATTCATATGGTGATAAAGTATCATCATACAGATTAATTAATAATTATAGAGAGAAGATATGTCCTTTTACTTTGGTGAAACTTGGCAGTTACCCACCTTAACCAAGTGATCAAACTGTGAATTACTAATAATGAGACAAGCTGACGTCATATGTCTCCTGATGGAATGCAGTATGAAATGCACAATGTAATTACAGCAAATATGTTTAATATGAATCTAATTAAATCTTTAGATCTAGCTCATAGCTCATTGAAAATATAAGTGCTACAAAACAAATGAAATATAAAGAACTAACAAGACAAATCTAGAATATAGGACACTAGAATATGGGTGTATGTTTAAAAAAATATAATGGAAGTTGGGGGGCTATTCTACATTAAAAGAGGACGAAGAGACAGAACAACCAAATGCAACGTGTGATTGGATACTGCTTAAAAAATATCTAACATGGGGCTCCTGGGTGGCTCAGTGGGTTAAAGCCTCTGCCTTCGGCTCAGGTCACGATCCCGGGGTCCTGGGATCGAGCCCCGTATCGGGCTTTCAGCTTGGCAGGGAGCCTGCTTCCCCCCTCTCTCTCTCTGCCTACTTGTGATCTCTGTCTGTCAAATAAATAAATAAAATCTTTTAAAAAAATCTAACATTTGGAGGGTGATTGAGGAAATTTTAATATGGATTACATATTAGATGATATTATGGGATTATTGTTTTTTTTTAAAGATTTTATTTATTTTTTTGTCAGAGAGAGAGAAAGAGCACAAGCAGGGGGAGCAGAAAGGCAGAGGGAGAAGCAGGCTCCCTGCTGAGCAAGGAGACAGACACAGGACTCCTTCCCAGGACCCTGACCATGACCCAAGCTGAAGGCAAACGCTTAACCGACTGAGCCACCCACGCGCCCTTATTGTTAAATTTGTATTGCAGTTATGTTTGCAGGCTGACGTTTTTATGGATAGAGTGTCATGATGTCTGCAGTTTATTTTGAAATGGTTTGGAAAAATGTGTTTGTGTACCGTGTGTGTGTAAAGAGAGGGCAAAAGTTCAGAAAGATATGGGGCAATGCTCACAGCTGGAGAATCTATGGGAAGGATCTATGGATGCTCATTGTAGTATTTTTCTAACACGTCAGTTTGCAATTTTTCAAAATAAAAAGTTGAAGAGAGAAAGAACACAGAGATGTTGAGATAACAGGAGGACAGGAAGCATGGGCAGGTAGAGCCCACAAAAAACAAAGTATCAGAGAAATAGTGATGAAATGGAAGGAGGTACAGGGCACCTGGGTCGCTCAGTCAGGTAAGCATCTGCCTTTGGCTTAGGTCATGATTCTGGGGTCCTGGGATGGAGCCCCACATTGGGTTCCCTGCTAAGCTGGGAGTGTGCTTCTCCCTCTCCCGCTGCCCCTCCAACCTGCTCATTCTCTCTCTCTCTCAAATAAATAAAATATTTTTAAAATTTTGTTTAGAAATGGAAGGAGGTACAAATAAGGGACAATTAAAAAAACCATAGTAAGGGATGTGGAGGAGAGACACCAGAAAGCCAATAAAATTGAGTGGAAATAGAGGATTTAAAAAAGATGAGAGAAAAATTTGAAAAAGAGAGAAGATGATAGATCTAGAATACAGGCAAACAAGAGTCAAGACACATAATTGCAGCCTCCAAAGAAGAACAGAACAGTGGAACAGATTGAATAGAACCTTTACTTCAGAAGTAAAGGGACTTCAGTTTTTACCATCTGAAAGGGGAAATTAGCCCAGGAGAGTCACCCTAGAGATATAAGGTAGTAAAGGTGTTAGACCTTTAAAGACAATTAAACAAAACCATCAAGATGCTTAGAGGGAAAAAAAATTGGGCTGGCCTCCAGTCCTCTCCAGCAATGTTCAAGGCCAGAAATGGTGTTGCAATACTTACAAGGGGAAAGAAAAGTGTTACCTAGGGATTTTATATCCAGCCAAATTACCCTTCAACCATAAAGCCTACAGATAGTCTTGAACATGAAAAAAATCAGAAAATATTGATTCTGTGGACCTGTCTTGAGAAAACTCCCAGAGGATGAATGTCAGCCAAGTCAGAGATAATCAGGGAAAATGTGGAAGGAAGATTGGCAACAAGCCTTGGACACATTTACTGGGGACCAAGCTAACATAATCCTACACATTACAGCGATTGAAAAGGGTGTAAGAATTATGCGTCCTGACAATATCAAATCATGCAACAAATGTTGGCAGAGGAAGGGGGAAAGTAGGTGAGAGGTCAACTCTCTTTCCCGATTGCTAGGTCTCTAATAACTGGGAGCCAAAGAACATTCCTCAAAGCTGAAAAAAAGACAAACAAACACCCAACCTCTGAGAAAGACATTATGGACTAAAATTGGCTAAAAGAGGAGAAAAGGGAAGAGGAGAAATGTGCTCATTTTTTTCGTTGTTTATAGAAAGGTAATTAATTGTTAGATAACAGAAAAGAAGAGGTATTATTAAAATTGTCATTATAAAAGTAAGAGCTAGGGGACGCCTGGGTGGCTCAGTTGATTAAGTGTTTGTCTTTGGCCCAGGTCATGTTCCTGGAGTCCGGGGATCAAGCCCACATGACAGGCTCCCTGCTCAGCATCTCCCTCTCCCTCTCCCTCTGCTCAACAACTCCCACCCCCCCCACCACTTGTGCTCTCTCTCTCAAATAAATAAATAAATAAAATCTTTAAAAACTAATAAAAGTAAAAACTAGAGCAAAAATGAAAACTTGGAATTTGAGAGGAATTAGTCATAGCAACAAAGGCGACAGATTAGTTAGTGAAAGCTTTTTAAAAACTTTGAAGTATAATATTATATTAATATGATAGAACTAAGGCTAACATGAAGCATATCAATAAATGTTGATATTCCAGGCTTAACTCACCTACCAAAAAAAAAAAAAAAGATTCAGACTGTTCTCTAGGTAATATCCACCTTTTTTTTTTTTTAAAGTTTCTTTTATTTATTTGAGAGAGAGAGAGAGAGAGAGAGAGAGATAGCATAAGCAGCAGGGAGGGTCAGAGGCAGAGGGAGAAGCAGTTGCCCTGCTGAGCAGGGATCCCAATGCAGGGCTTGAACCCTGAGACCATGACCTGAGCCAAAGGCTTAACTGACTGAGCCATCCAAGCACCCCAAGACCAACCTTTATACTTTAAGTCAAACTAATGACCCATCTAGGACACACTGTCTTCTGAAAGGTCAAAAACGAAAGTATGTACAAAGGTGCATGAGACAAATACAAAGAAAACAGAGCACAGGTCACAATTTTTTCTTTTTTTTAAAAGATTTTACTTATTTATTAGAGAGAGAGGGAGCATGGGAAGGGAGGGGGCAGAGGGAGAGGGAGAAGCAGACTCTTCACGGAGCTGGGAGCCTGACTCAGGTCCTTGGATTGAGTCCTAATCATGACCTGAGCAGAAGGCAGGTGCTTAACTGATTGAGCCACTGAGGTCCTACAGGTCATAATCTTAATACCAAGTAAAGTGAAGATGAAGAAAGATACTTTATATGCTCAAAAATGCAATTCACGGTGACTATAGGGATTGTAGATATGTGCCAAATAACAAAGCACAATATGCATAAAGCTACAATTACAGGAGACACAAGTCAGAAACGAAGAAGCAGACAAGTAGCAGGGGACCTGAACGCATCCCTCTCAATCATTTCTAAATCATCTAGAAAAAATTAATTGAGTTATAGAAGGCCAAATATTATTTTAAAGAAGTAGATTCAGGTTCATAATTTCTTATCTGAAATTTCCCACGGCTTCTCAAAGTTTGCAAAGATGATGTAGGGCATTGAGTGCAGCTATGTGACATCATGTTTGGGGTCTGGGCAGTATCATAACCCAACATATCAATAGTCCTGATATTTTGGTATTTCTGCCATGAATCATATAATGGGACAACTAAAGGTCGTAAACAGCTTCACAGCAGTTCAGAATACGGTTTGCTGTTAAATGAATCACAAAACGAACTTCTAGGTGGCAGAGCATTTTGGATTTGGAAATTGCAGCTTTGGGAGGGTGAATCTGTATTTGATACTAACCTATGACTGTCATCTAAAAAAGGACTGAAGGACATTGAAAGTGCCTGTCACTGGGGCTGCGGCGGGTGGGTGGGAAAGGTTCAAGCAGAGAGGGCTTTTTCAGGGGACTCACATATCAAGCATCAATCTGACCTGAGACTCTGGGGTTAAGACCAGTTGGGAGGGACAGACAGGTTAGCGGGGGGTGTGGGGGGGGATGAATGAAAGGTGTTCACACAGTCCTCAGCATGGTCTGTTACGCATCTACTGAGATTAAACCGAAATGGTCTGTCCAATGTTCTAGCCTGTGGTTGGGAAATGTGTGTACAAGCTACTAAATCAGTAAAGATGGCAAACACCCTCTTTCCCACACTTTTAGAGGACTGAACCCAGTCCAAAATAAATATAAAACGTACCAAAGTGGGGGATAGCAAAGTGGGCATTGACACATCGGCTGGTTTGTCCTGGAGCTTCCCGTGGCCAGAGATGCTGACCCACCCCTGGAGCTCTTTTGAACTCCTTCTGTTCCATGAGGCACTTCTGTCAATGTCCGAACTGGATCCTGCGAAGCTGGAGGCCTCAGGAGGTTGGCAGGTGGTCCCGGGGAGACCAGTAACAGAGAACTTGGCCCACCTCTAAGAGCTGAGAGGTCAGGTGGCTGTTGAGTGAATGTGGCTTGGGCAGAGGGCATTGGCATGGTCCGCTGACCTGATAATGATGAGTTGATGCTGGGGGCTGGGGAGACAGCTCCCAGGGTGTTACCCCTTTCCTGAAGAAGTTCTTCCATCATCCTCCGGAATCACTCAGGCTGTGATTACTGCCACGCTCCCTATAGTCTCTATACCGCTCAGCCTGGAAAATGGCGAGACTGGCCGAGAGGTAAGCCTCACCCCTTCAGCATTTCTTTTCTTTTCTTCTTCTTCTTCTTCTTCTTCTTCTTTTTTTTAAAGATTTTATTTATTTACCTGACGCAGAGAGAGATCACAAGTAGGCAGAGAGGCAGGCAGAGAGGGGGTGGGAAGCAGGCTCCCTGCTGAGCAGAGAGCCCAATGCGGGGCTCGATCTCAGGACCCTGGGATCATGACCTGAGCTGAAGGCAGAAGCTTTAACCCACTGAGCCACCCAGGTGCCCCACCCTGTGGGGCATTTCTTAACTGCCTGCAGATGTGAGCAAATATTCATTCCGTGGCTGGGAGACAGCAAGATGCATGGGAGGCTAAAGTCCCAGGGGCAGACAGCTGCGGGACCCACAGGGTCAGGGGTCCTTTATAACATTGATTTCTTTTTGGCTTAAACAAAATTACACAAGCCACCTGGGCGTATTTTAGAGGAGGGAGAAAATAAAGATAAGCCCAAAGGACAAAACAAAAATCTCACCACCCAGAGATAAGCGTGGTTAATTTTTTAGCAGCTTCCATCTGGGCTCCTAGAGGATCCGAGACTCTGTGGAGGTACTTCTAAGACTCCACAAATGCTGGTTGGAATGTGATCAAGAAAGTGTATATCACCTGGGCCACAGAAAAACTGTAGGGAGCAAGTGGGCTGATGAGCTTGGATGAACTGTCCCCTGGTGGGCACGGCCAGCACAGGATCTTTCCTCTCCGGCCAGCTATCCACACAGCCTCACCCGCTGTCCCTGGGCGCTTACTTGTGCTGGTCCTCCCTGTGCCTCGTGGGCAGGCTGGAGCCCTGCAGCCCTGCAGGCAGACCCACGGGAGATCCTATGGGAGCCACATAAGGGCAGCCTCCAGTGCGGTTCTGCCTTAAAGGCTCAGAAGGCTCACGGCCTTCCCTTATGTACCCCTCACAGGGGAGTCACGGGCTGTGCTACCAAGAGGGACGTTTGTAACACACAGGGGTGGTATGACATCACCCAGTGGGCCAGTTTAGCACTGGTCTTTACTACTAGGTACAGCAAGGATCTTTCCATTGAAATACCTTTATTTATTTATTTTTTAAGATTTTATTTATTTGACACAGAGAGAGAGAGAGAGAGGCAGGCAAAGGAAGGGGGAGAAGCAGGCTCTCTGCTGAGCAGAGAGCCCCATGTAGGGATGTGGGGCTCCATCCCAGAACCCTGGGATCATGACCTGAGCCAAAGGCAGACGCTTAACCAACTTGCCACTCAGGCGCCCCTAGAAATACCTTTTAATAAGTGGCAAAATGATAATGCTGAATATTAACCTCCCCCATTCCTAAACACGACCGGCTGGCCCTTGGTCTGCCTGGCTGGTGAGTTCTCACGCTTATAGAGGAGGAGTTCAGAAATGCAGAGAGAAACAAGCGTGTGGATACTCAGCTTTTTATTTGAAACTCAAAACAGAGAGAAGGGTCTTGATCACTTTTAAGACCAAGGTCTAAGCAGTAGTTGCAGAAGACCTAGGGCAGGGAGAGAGGAGAACTGGGGTGGGGGGGGGAGGGGGGCAGTGTACGCAATGTCCTAGGTGGCAGGCCAGCCCCCGGTCTAGATGGTTCCGGCAAGTTCAAGTCTGATCTGATCTCCAGTCCTCTATGACTTCTGTGAGAACCCCTACCTTCTTTCAGCAATTCCCCTTTTTGTTTAAGATGATCAAAGTTGATTTCTATGGTTTTCAACCATACGCTCTGGCCTAACCCACGTAAGATGCAAAAACATTATTCAAGTCCCTTTTTTGGGGGGAGAGAGATACAGCATACAGGCACTCAGAAGTCACTATCAGTGCTCTCTTTTTTTAAGTTTTTTTTTTTTTAAGATTTTTTTTTTTTAAGTTATTTATTTGACAGACAGAGATCACAAGCAGGCAGAGAGGCAGGCAGAGAGAGAGAGGAGGAAGCAGGCTCCCTGCTGAGCAGAGAGCCCGATGCGGGGCCTGATCCCAGGACCCTGAGATCATGACCTGAGCCGAAGGCAGAGGCTTAACCCGCTGAGCCACCCAGGCGCTCTCTTTCTTGATCTGGGTGATCTGTACTTAGGTATATATGTTTTATTTCTGGTGACATACATACGTACACAGGCACGTGTGTGTTATTTGATATAGGAGATACGTCATAATAAATGTAAGCACTAAAATGATCACTGGAATGAATCGGAAATCGAGTGCTAGCTAACTCGGGTTTCCACCTGCAACTCTATTCATATCTGGGGAAAAGTAAACAGGTCCCGCTTTCATTGATTTAGTGTTCTAGATCAGGAATAAAACACAGTTGTTGGCATGTTTGTACCCTGGAAGTGCAATCTGTCGGGGGCAGTGCTGGGTCAGACTACCAGCCCGAGAGCCACGGGAAGTCAGCTGGAATTCTGACATAAATAGTAGCAGTGTTATCAATGAGGGGTGATTCATTACCTACATTTTATTTTATTATTTTTAAAAAAGATTTTATTTATTTATTTATTTGACAGAGAGAGAGAGAGAGAGAGAGAGAGAGAGCACAAGCAGGCAGAGAGGCAGGCAGAGAGAGAAGCAGGCTCCCCACTGAGCAAGAAGCCTGATCCAGGGCTCGATCCCAGGACCCTGAGATCATGACCTGAGCTGCAGGCAGCGGCTTTAACCCACTGAGCCACCCAGGCGCCCCCATTATCTACATTTTAGAGCCTTAAATTTGCCTTTCAGAAAATAGCCCCAGTAGGAAAACAGTGAAAGAAAACAAAAAAAGAGAAGAAACACAGGAAAGTTGAAAACATTTTGTTGATAGAGTCAGAAAAAGAATTTTTAAGCACTTTTGGATGTTGTTTTCTATCTATATCATTACAAATGATCTCTTTTAGTTAAGTGTGAATGATTAAAGCTTTATATGAGCACATGTAGGAAATTCCTTATTTGAGCATGAGAAATTATACAATTTCTATATAATAATTTCTATATATAATAATAGTTTCTATATATAATTTCTATTAGATAATAGTTTTTTAATAACCAGAGCTTCCCTACTCCAACTAAACATGTTAAAACAAATTTGAAGGGGTCTCAAGTTATCATCAGCTGCCCCAAAACCCAAATGTCTCCATCTAATTCTGGGAAGAGGTGAAGATTTGTCCATCTTTACATTCCCCACAGATCCTGGGTGCTGTTAAATAAATGGTTGCTTCTTGCGTGGTAAAATCATGTCCTGGGTTTAGTGGCAGAATCTGCAGACAAAATCCTAGCCGCCCTTACCAATTCTGCCACCAGATGGCAGCAAGTCACCTCTGATGGGATTGCCCTACATTCAGGGACTGCTGCTGGAGTGGGGGCCAGGAGAATAAATAGGGATGGAGAGGCCACGGAAGGTGTAGGGATGGTGTCTTGATATGGAGAATCCTTTGCAGAAAAGGGAAAATCCTGCCAGAAGTATAACTCGGTTTTTCCTGCCCACAGCTTCGTAAAGCATTTTGGATGTACAACGTTCTCATTGATTAACACAGTTTAAGAATATCTTTCTACATATCTGTATTTCCTCTTGACTTTTTATCCACAGCCATTCTGAAATAATATAAGCTTATTTTGCTTTTATGGCTGGACTCCTCTTCCAAACTTAGAGACTTCTAATTGGTTCACAAAAGGCATGTAAGACAATGAAGTCGGCTTCCCTCCTCATTGAAGAAACAAACACTTTACGACATTTATTGGGAACCTACTTTGTACCAAGCATTTTACGTGGCAAGTTCCTTTTCTTTCTCACAATAGCCTTGGGAAAGGTTCTATTAACCCCATTTTACAGGTGAGAAAACTGAGGTACAGAGAGAAAAATAACTGGTCCCCTAATGAGTCAGCAGCAGACTATGGGTCTGAACCCTAAGTCTGTTTGGGGTCCACACTCATGCATGTGTCATAGGGATTCTCAACATTGGCACTACTAACATTTTGGGCCGGTTAATTTTTTGTTCGCAGGGGTGGGAAGGCCGTGGTTATCCTGTATATTGCTGGATGTTTAACAGCCAGCTGGCCTCTACCCACTAGATGCCAGGAGCACCCCCTCTACCCTACTTGTGGGAACCAAAAATGTCTCCAGACTTTGCCAAATGACTCCCGGGAAGCAAATGCGTCACCACTGAGAGCCACTGATACATCGAAGCTTTGGCTGTAGACCAGAGCTTCCTTAGAGCAGGGAGATGGGGCTCTGCCTGGAATGGGCTTTTGAGAGTCCTGCTTTGCCTTCTTCCATCTGCTGTCTTCTCTACAGGGTGAGGGGTCCCCAGAGTCATGGAAATGCCCACCCAGAACAACCCCAGCCTTCCGAAACATATTCCATTTTTCCAGAGCCTGAATGGGTTTCCTGCCAGTTCCCCCAGCTGATGGCATGTACACTCCGAAGGGTGCTTCACGGTGTCTGCTGAGGTGGGAGGGAGGTGGGCGGGGCTGGCCAGGCCAACTAGATGGTTTGGACCAAATCCGTGTATGAGGAACTTTGGTGAAGGGTGATGGTGTTGGAGATGGGAAGAGGAGGGTGGTGGGCTGTGGGCCAGGGACCCCCTCTTTTATTTTATTTTTTAAGATTTTATTTCTTTCTTTGACAGAGAGAGAGACCAGCAGAGGGAGAGGGAGAAGCAGACACCCGCTGAGCTGGGAGCCTGATATGGGACTTGATCTCAGGACCCTGGGATCATGGCTTGAACCAAAAGCAGACACTTAATAGACTGAGCCACCCAGGCATCCCTCCATTTGTATCTTGACTCAGTTTGCAAATTAGGGCTGTCCTGCTCCAGACCCCAGCTGCTGGGATAGCTGGTGGGAGATGTGGTTGTAGGTCACACATTCTGATGTGTCTGTTTGAAGATCTTAGGCTTGCCAAACACAGATAGTTTCTTGGGGTTCCAGACTTTCTCCGGAATCACATTTTCTGTGGGGAAATGCTCACTTTAATTGCATTTCACTTGGTGGTCATCTCCCACAAGGAAACAGTTGTTACCATATTTCTCCTCGAAAAGCACCAAGAAGTCAGACCAATAGAGGCACTTGGAGAAGTGGGTATATTCAGCCTTGCAGAGTAGTTGTCAAAACCCTGGGTTCTCCCACCCCCAAGTGGATCAATATTTTCTATCTTCACGTTGAAATGACCTCCAGGCATACATGGTCTCAGGTAATATAGGTGTGGAAATGTTTTAATTCATTTGCAATTACTTAAAGCACAAAGTCTATCCATAATTTCCTAATGTTGTTTTCAGGTTTTTAAAAAAGACTTTATTTGTCAGATAAAAAGAAGAAGAGTGCACACAAGCAGGGGTAGCAGCAGGCAGAGGGAGAAGCAGGTTCCCTGCCTACCAGGGAGCCTGATGCGGGACTCAATCCCAGGACCCTGGGATCATGACCGGAGCTGAAGGCATACGCTTAACTGGTGAACCACCCAGGCATCCCTGTTTTCAGTCTTTTGAACATTACACGTAATCCATGCCGGTCAGCGGAGGACCCCTTATTCATTTACAGTGCCTCCACATGCTGGAATCCAAAGCAAACATTACAATCAGGAGCAAGTTAAAAATATGAGCCAAGATTAATTTCCTTATTTATTCGTGTGACAAATATATTCTGAGCACATAGTAGGTGTTGGTGCTGGGTTAGGCACTGGGTAATAAAAATACATGTTTTGACTCGTGAAGATGTCCCTTATGGAACATCGAGCTTAAAAAACCATTTTACAGTGTACGATACAATCGTAGACATGCTGTGGTGTATTTATAGAAGTGTAATAGGAACCATTTCCTGAATGTTGGGACTCACTATGCCTGAAGAATGAGGCTAAGCAGTCATACATGAGAATTTCACTTAATTCGTATGACGAGTGAGATTTAGGGAGGTTAAGTCATACACACACCCTTAAGTTGCACAGTTGGGATCGACTCTAACTACAGAGCCCGAGATCGCTGTCACTGTGCTTTATAGCTTTTCCAAAAACATAGACACACAAGGAAGAAGGGATCTGTGCTGTCAAGATTATGGGCAAATTGCACAGATCATTCTTCCTATTTTCTGAATTTTGAATGAACTTTGTAGTCAATTCGTCAACTTCCAGAAAAAAATTGGTGGTTTTGATTAAGATTGCATTTAATTTACAGAAGACTGGGGGTAGAATTACCTTCTCTACAATTTTCAGAATTCCTGTCTAGCAATGTGGCAAATCTTTCCATATACATTCAAGTTATTTCTGCCCTGCCCTTAAATTAAGTGTGGCGATTTCAAATGCATAGATTTCCACAACTTTCTTGTTAAGTTTAATTTCAGGTCTGGTGGCTCTTTTAAAAAAATGGACTTTCTCTCCAGTTTTTTTTTTTTTTTTTTTTTTTTCTAACTGGATATTTCTGTTCTAAGTCCGGGTAATTGATTCTTGGGTGTTAATTTTTATTCAGCCACTGCATCGAGTCATCTCATTTGTTTTTAAATTGAGGTAAAATTCATATAACACCCAGTGAACCGTTTAAAAGTTCAACAGTTTGGTGCTATGCAGCACGTTTATAATGCTGGGCAAGCACCCTGCCCAGGTCCAAAACACTGAATCGCCCTGAAATAAACCCCCTGTGGGTTAAGCTATTGTTCCCCACAAACTGTCTTTTTTTTTTTAATTTTTATTTTTTTGTTTTTGTTTTTTTTATGATTTTATATTATGTATTTGACAGAGATCACAAGTAGGCAGAGAGGCAGGCAGAGAGAGAAGGGGAAGCAGGCTTCTCACTGAGCAGAGAGCCCGATGCGGGTTAGGGTTAGGCCTAACCCCCCACCCCCTTTTTTTTTAATTGAATTTTAGAAGCCAGGGGTGTGAAGCCCATGCGTGTCTTCGGGTCAGGTGGCATTGCCACCGGCCAGAAGTGGTTGGGATGGCGCTGTGAGGAAGCGGGCTCCTCCCTTGTGGGAAACCCCACAGATCCGGGATTTTTCCACTGCAGGTTCTCCCTCGGATTCCGCCCTTCCTTCTTTGCAGCTCACCTTCCCCACGTCCACGATCAAGAGGAGGCGTCTCGCTCAGCCGGGTTAGCTCAGTCAGTTAGGACTCACTCCTCAAATTCCCCGGATTTTGCCTGGAAAGCCCTGGATGTGTGTTTTGGGATGACCCAGGTGGGGAGATGAAACGATCTAGCCTTCCTGCGAAGGCTCGGACACCCTCTGCTCGGACACCCTCTGCTCGGACACCCTCTGCCCGGTCCCCAGCCTGCTTGAAAATAAATAGTCTGAGATTTGGCTGCTGAAGTGACCCTCAGACCTCCGTTGGCCGGTCACAAGGCTGGCTCTGGCTGCCAAGGATAATTGGTGCTTCCGCACGGCTGGCGCCGAGCTGCGTGCTGCCAGGGCGGCCAAGAGGCCCCGGGGCGTGGGGAGGGGGCGGGGGCGAGGGCCCACCTGCGGGAAGGTGCACGGGCTGCGATCCCTCCCTCGCGGGGACATTTGCATAACATATGCATACTATGTGTATAAGCTGAAATATAGTCCCAATTCCATGTAGGTAAACTTCCCTGGTTCTTTAAAAAAAACAACCACCTTGCGATGTTTCCACTGTTATTTTACATTTGTCTTCTGTTTTGTTTTGTTTTTAAAGATTTTATTTATTTATTTGACACAGAGAGATCACAAGTAGGCAGAGAGGCAGGCAGAGAGAGAGAGAGGAGGAAGCAGACAGCCTGCTGAGCAGACAGCCCGATGCGGGGCTCGATCCCAGGACCCTGGGATCATGACCTGTCCTGAAGGCAGAAGCTTAACCCACTGAGCTACCCAGGCGCCCCTTACATTTGTTTTTTAATTTTATTTCTGTCTATCTCTGCGCCCTGGGATGGTGTGTGTGTGTGTGTGTGTGTGTGTGTGTGTGTGTGTCTGGGTGCCATGACCTGTGCTTGGCATTGGAGACATTAGGACAATGTCTTTCATGTCTTCAATGAGCTCCCAGTAGGGACCATGAGAAGCTCAACTCCGTTGGTCTTCCACCTCCGCGCCATGCGGCCCCTCTCTCTCTTTGCCCACATGTGGCCCCAGTGGGGTTGTAGCCCTGGGTTAGCCAGGGCAGGCGGAATGAAGTGTGGGGTGAAGTGGTCTTGGGGATGGAGAGCCGGCTCCCCCTGGGTCGCAGCGGGGCCCGGAGACTTGGGACTTCTGCTGAGTGTGTGGAAACCCTGCACCCTCTGAGCCTCTGCCTTGGGCTTTGGTATCTGTTGTACACTGGATGTTTGTTTGTGCCCCCCGGAATTCCCATGTTGAAGCTCTACCCCCCAGTGAGCTGGTAATTCAGGGGTCCATAAAAATGTCACGATCTTCTGTTGCTGTGTTCATATTTTTCCTTGCAAAAGCCACACTTTCTCCTTCCCAAAAGTGGTTGCTGGTGAATTATAAGCTTTATCATGGTAAAATGCCCTTCTTTGTTTCTCTTAACATCACTTTGGGAGGTGATTAGGATTAGATGAGGTCAAGAGGGTGGAGCCCCCAGGATGGAATTAGTGCCCTGCAGTAGGCGTCTCTAGTCTGGAGAGAGGCTGCTTCCCTCTCTGCTCTCTAGCATGTGAGGAAGTCGGTACCCCTGAAGAGTGCTCGCACCAGAACTCCCACGATCTTTGTCTTCCAGACTTCAGAGCTGTGAGAAATGAATTTCTGTGGTTTGTAAATGACCTATCGCTGTGATACTAGCCCAAGTGAACAGAGCTAGGATCTAATGCTGGTGGTACTATGGGCTTGCATCTAAGCAGCAGTGGGTGAGGGCAGGAGGCTGATCTAGAAGACATTCTAGATGACCCCTGGATCAGCTTATTCAGTTCTCCTTTTCATCCCCTCCCCAAGCAACCTCAGAGTCAATGCTAATGGCTCCTGCTGGTTGAACTCTCCCACCCTACCTCTTCCATCCCCTTGCTTGCTCTCTTTTTCTGTTGCATGTTCTTCAGTGATCATTTAAATTAAAATCTCTGAAAGATTTAATGCATTAATTAAGTATTCAACAGTTTGCCAAAGATCTTACTTTATTGTGGACGTCAACAGCATCGGTGCTGCTCGGAGGAAACAGAGTGCGACAAGGTTTAAAGTGGGATCAAGCTACAGGGAGCTGCAACGCAGGCAAGATGGTCCCTCAACGGGAGGACTGGAACCCAGGACCCAGGTCATGAGATCTTAGACATGTTACCTCATCTTCATGTGAAGTCTAGAGCGCTACCTACATGTAAGCCAACAGAAAAATTCTGGGAACTTTTTTTAAAAGATTTTATTTATTTATTTGACAGAGAAAGAGCATGAGCAGGGGGAGCAGCAGAGGGAGAGAGAGAAGCAGATCCCCATGTGGGGCTTGATCCCAGGACCCCAGGATCATGACCTGAGCCGAAGGCAGCCGCTTAACCAACTGAGTCACCCAGGCGCACCCTCCTGGGAACCTTTTTGACCATGATTTTAACTGGACTAGATTAACCTTATATCATAGAAGTGCGGTTGTCAAGAGATGTTGGTAGATCAATATTCTGTCCTTCCCCTGCATTTGTCTTCCTTTTTAAACTTTTATAATATATATTTTTAAAGATTTTATTTATTTATTTGACAGAGATCACAAGTAGGCAGAAAGGCAGGCAGAGAGAGAGGGAGAAGCAGGCTCCTCGTTGAGCAGAGAGCCCTATGCGGGGCTTGATCCCAGGACCCCAGGATCGTGACCCGAGCTGAAGGCAGAGGCCCAACCCATTGAGCCACCCAGGTGCCCCTCTTTTTAAACTTTTTATTTTTTAATTTTTTTATTTGACAGACAGAGATTACAAGTAGGCAAGAGAGGCAGGCAGGGAGAGAGAGGAGGAAGCAGGCCCTCTGTGGAGCAGAGAGCCCAATGTGGGGCTCGATCCCAGGACTCTGGGATCATGACCTGAGCCGAAAGCAGAGGCTTTAACCCACTGAGCCACCCAGGCGCCCCTCTTTTTAAACTTTTAAAATGAAATTTTCACCCACGTTTCCCTGTAGCCTCACCAACAGAGTAGGTGGTGTGGCAGGGTGCAGGTGTCAAAGGTGGCTACAACATTGACTAGTCACCATCCCACGTGTTCTTCTGAAACCTGCTCCTCCAGCAGGAGGTGAAACCTGTCTCTTTGCTAGAAACTGTGTCGGCCTTTGTCATTACCGTGGCTCATGGAGCGTGGCACAAATGGTGTTAATGACTTCTGAGATTAGTTCCTAAAACTGTCATGATCTTCTATTGCCGTGTTCATATTTTTCCTCGTAAAAGCTGCAGTTTTTCCTTTCTGAAAGTGGTTGCTGTATATTAATAACTTTATAGCTCCACGGTAAATTATAAACTTTACCATTATAAAATGCCCTTCTTGGGGGCCTGGGTGGCTCAGTGGGTTGAGCTTCTGCCTTCGGCTCAGGTCATGATCTCAGGGTCCTGGGATGGAGTCCCACATCGGGCTCTCTGCTCGGCGGGGAGCCTGCTTCCCTCTCTCTCTCTGCCTGCCTCTCTGCCTACTTGTGATCTCTCTCTCTGTGTCAAATAAATAAATAAAATCTTTAAAAAAAAAAAATGCCCTTCTTTGTGTCTTCTAATGTCACTTTTTTTTAAAAAATGGATTTACATAGTCCTTGGTACACCTTTGTGCATTTCAAGATTGTTAACCTGTCCAAATCCCTGTTTAGGTACATCTCTTACATAGTGTAGGTTTTTCCCTTTGCTTTGTTGACCAACATAAACATTTTTTCTTTTATTAGGTGAAGTAAGCATATTTACACAATTGGTATGATCAAAGTTTCGCTCAGTTCTGTAGTATATTGTATGTCATAAATCTATTTTATTGTTCACATATTTTGTCATGTATCTTTCACTGCGTGGACTTCTTCATCTTTCTCTCAATATACCTTTTGGTATTTTGGAAGGTTTTACTTTTGTTCTAACAGCTGTCTTTATTTATTTATTTTTTAAAAGATTTTATTTATTTATTTGACAGAGATCACAAGTGGGCAGAGAGGCAGGCAGAGAAAGAGGAGGAAGCAGGCTCCCTGCCGAGCAGAGAGCCCGATGTGGGGCTCGAGCCCAGCACCCTGAGATCATGACCTGAGCCAAGGACAGAGGCTTAACCCACTGAGCCATCCAGGTGCCCCTAACAGCTGTCTTTATATTCATACCTTTCTATCACACGTATAGTATCCTCTCTCCTTCACCTTGGAGGTGGCCCGTTGTCTCTTGGGGCCATAATATGAACCATGTTAAAATTAGGTGGTACCTTCTCTCCCTATCCCCTCCTTTTCTATATCAGGTATTTGACCTGATATTCTTATTCCCAGATGATGCTTACAAAGCAGTCTGCACGTGTCTTCTACTTTCCCTACACACTCTCCATTCTGGCCTCATTTGTGATGTTCGCACTGTATTTATTTACCTCGACTGAGCAGATAAACACCAGATCCTATCTCCTGTCATTTATGACCATCACTTGGTCTTAATTTTATGGATACATTCATATTCAGTGCCCACCTCCAGAGCTCATATAGATACTTTCTAGTCATTTTTGTTTGTTTGTTTGTTTGCTGAAGATTAATTTTCTAGTAGATTCCTTGGGGGGTGGGGATTACAGAAGAAATATTCTTAAGTTCTTGCATGTTATTCAAGTTTACCTATGGCCTTTATGCCTGAAGGTCAGTTTGGCTGAATACAACAGCCACAGCTTTCATGTTCTTTTCCTGGGTGTCTTAAATATGTCATTCCATTGCATTTTGGCCAAAAAAAAAAAAAAAATTGCTGCTGGAACGTCCGATGACAACCTCATTTTCTTTCCCTTAAAAGTGATTTGGTCTTTTTGCTCAGATATTCAAATGATCCTTTTCTGTTCCCGCTTTTTGAAGTGAGTGGAGTATTTTTCGGGAGAGGGCTGAGTCAAGAGAGTTTCTTCTTGGCTCTAGAACTCCTTCCTTGGTTGTTTTTTGCAAAACGATTTGAAAAAAAAAATGACCTGCTGTTTTTTGAGACTTGTTTCCTCTGACTCCCTCTTCTGTTTTGACATTTTCTCTCCTTTGCTTCTTGTGTCCTGTTCCAGGTCCGGGCCTTGCCAGCACTTCCGCTTCCTGGTGGGGGTTTCTCTGGAAGTGGGTGTGGCTTGTTAGTTCTGGGAGGCTGTGGGATCCTGTGCCATCAGTCACCATGTGACACCGGTGCCCTGTCTGGACCCATGAATTGGGTCCTCTCCATTTCAGCTACTTAAGCTTAGGTTAACTTGCTGCATTTCCAGTGAGTTTTGGGAATTTGGGAAGGGGGCACTTCATGGTTTTTTGGGATACCTTGTCTAGTGCTGTTGCAGATGTTGTCTCTGGGTCTCTGACTTGGCTGTCCCGGTTATTCCATATGCCTCGAGGGGACTCATGGGAGTTTTGACAACTGCTACTCCCATCATTTTCTCAGAAGCCATTCTCTTACCCTCACTTATTTATTTATTTATTTATGTGACAGACAGAGATCACAAATAGGCAGAGAGGCAGGCAGAGAGAGAGGAGGAAGCAGGCTCCCTGCTGAGCAGAGAGCCCGATGCAGGACTCGATCCCAGGACCCTGAGATCATGACCTAAGCAGAAGGCAGAGGCTTTATTTAACCCACTGAGCCACCCAGGCACCCCTTACCCTCACTTTCTAATAGTCACCTTTATTCTTTAAGAAAGTTTCAGATTTACAGAAATATTGCAAAGAGAGTACAGAGAGTTCCCATATACTCTGCATTCTGGTTTCTCTATTAGCAACATTTTACATTGGTATGGTACATTCGTTATTGTTATGAAACCAACATCAGTGTATCATTATTCATTAAAGTCAATATTTTATTCAGATTTCCTCGGTTTTCCCCTAGAGTCCTTTTCTTGTTCTAGGAGTCCATCTAGGATACTGTATGACCCATGGTCCTCACGTCTCTCTAGGCTTCCCTTGGCTGTGACCCTGTCTCAGACTTCCCCTGTTTTTGAGGAGAACTGGTCAGGTATTTAGTATAATGTTCTTCGCTTGGGATTTGTCTGATGTTTTTCTCATGATTAGAGTGCATTTATGGGTTTTTGGGAGGAAGACCACCGACATAAAGTGCCATTCTCCTCACATCATCTCAAGGGTACCTGCTTCCCTGTTTCCTTGCTCATTCTGATTCCTCTAGCCCCGCTCAGAGAAGCCAAGACTCACCAAACAAATCGCAGAAGAAGAAACTGACGGAGCCAGGAGTTGAACCCAAGCTCTGTCTGTCTGACCTTGGAGCCTCTACCCTTAACCACTCTGCCATGCTAGGAACTGATTAATTAATTTAGCAAAGGCCGCACACCACCCTCTTCTTTCTAGTTGCACTCGGTCTCCTCTCCCCAGAGCTCCTCTCACAAGGGGTCATGCATCCCTTTTATCCTTGCTTTAAATGGAAGACGTCCACTCTTCCTCCCTGTCCAGGGGCCAGGCCATTTCCCCCTTGCCCGCCTCCCCCCATCAGGTCACAAAGAGGCCCCGTGATGAATGGGAAGGGAAAGCGGAAGGAGAGGGAGGGGGGCACGAGGAGCAGGGAGGAGGGGGGAGCGAGGGCCAGAGTGGCAGAGCCACAAACCTTAATTTAATCACAGGGCCCCATGCTCAATTTAACAGACACAAGGGCTCAGAATGGGGTCCCTGTGTGGCGGTGGGGCAATCAGCCGGCTGCAGTTCCTGGGAAAGCATTAATTGCGGATGACAATGTGTAAACAGTGAGGATGAATGGAGTGTGCAGGTGTGAGCCGCTGGGGCCAGCTGGGGCTGTTTTCACACGAGCTGCGGCTCCTTCACTGCTGACCTGCTCCCCAGAATTGGATTAGCGGCAGCAGTCGGGAGACCGTTGAGGGTGTTGGAGTTTGGCAGGATGCAAGTGGCCTGGAGCAGAGGGGAAGACGCGGGGGAGGGACTGGGGGGGCAGAGGCCTGGGAGAACCATAGACAGCGCGTGCGTGTGTGTGCACATGCATGCACATGCACACTGCCTGCCTCTGGTCAAGCCCCACGCAGGCCGCCCGGCTCTCTGGAAAGCCAGGCTGGACTTTTGGTGACAGTCTAGTGCAGTGGCCTTGGGTCTGGGCTTGGGGCTGCTGGCCACTTGGGCGAGGAAGCTGGACATGTCTCCTTGAGGCTGTGAGGTCCAAGGGTCCGAGGGTCCAGAGATGTTCTTGGGGAAGGGCCCTGAATCAGCATGGGACGTCCAGCCTGATTTGGGCGGGAGGGGGGCAGTGGTTGTGGGGAACTGGAGTGATAATGAGAGGAAGATCCAGAGAAGCCTGGCCATTCCGACACCTTGCATCTGAGCATCCCAGAGCTCCTTCCCAAAGCTGTCCCACCTGCCAGGTACCAAAACAGAGGCCCCTAGTGCATAGAACAGGAGTGAGGTCTCTGGGGGCCACGGCTGGCTCCTGGAATTGGCCTGGTCCACTTAGAGCAAGCGAGGCTAGCTGTGGGCACCCTACAATAATGACAGTGTGACTTACTGGTATGGATTCTACTTACTGAGCTCAAACACTGTGCCTCCATAATCCCGTGGGTCTGCTTCATAAGTGGCTTTGTGTATCTCTCTCGTCATCCCAGTTTTGTAGTGACTCTCTGGGGACAAAGGCAATGTCCCCCATCTCTCTTGTCTCTCCCGTGATTCATAGAACTCAGTTGGGCCCCCAGGAATCCCAGGGGTTCAGCCTTTATTCTGTAGGCAGTGGGGGTTCATGCTGTTTTAGGGACTTGATAGTCACTGGGTGTCACAGTGTGACAAATCAGAGAGTAGGGGAATGGCTTGGCAGAAGGTTTGAAAGGGTCGTGAGAAACCAGGTGAAACGTGAGGACAGGTGAGGCAGTGGAGTTGGGGAGGAGGGGATGAGTGGGGAGACCTCGAGGAGTTGAATTTCCAGGACTTCCGGGGTGTGCCGGCACAGGGTTCAGGTTTGAATGGCTGGCCAGGTGGTGGCAGCAGTATCTGGGTCCCTGGCAGGGAATGAGGCTGGTAGTGGAAGACAACAAGTGGAATTTGGAATGACTTTCTTTCCGATGGTCACTGTGAACTGAAGATTGGTAAAAGTGAGGAACTAAGAGCCAAAAATCAGCCCCATGCGGATTTCCGGAAGGGGCATCAGCATGCAGGGTCCCCACGTCTAGTCTCAGCTGAGCACCCTGGGCCAGGCTGAGTCCCCAGCAGGGAGTGCTCCAGCTCGGGGGTGCTCCTGTTCAGGGGTGCCAAGCTCATTTTGAACACCTGCTGGAGCTGGGCCTGGAGCCAGGGCTCGGGCTGGGTAAGTTGATGGTGCAAACGGGCGACGGGCTCAAGAGAGGGGGGAAAAATCAAGTTGGCATTAAAATATCTCATGCATCAGCCAAGGAAAACAGCACACAGATGCGAATTGAACTCAGAATCCTGAATCTGTGTTTTCTTCAGGTAGCCTGTTCAGTCCCTCCCTGCTGTTTGTTTTTATTGCTTTATTTTTTTTTCCTCTGATAGAGAAATTACTTTTTTCTCCTGCAAGGCCAGGCACCTGAAATGAGTTTAAAAACTGAAGTAACTGGGACTCCTGGGTGGCTCAGTTGGTTAAGCGGCTGCCTTCGGCTCAGGTCATGATCCCAGCGTCCTGGGATCGAGTCCCACATCGGGCTCCTTGCTTGGCAGGGAGCCTGCTTCTCCCTCTGCCTCTGCCTGCCACTCTGTCTGCCTGTGCTTGCTCTCTCTCGCTCTCTCTCCCTCTCTCTCTGACAAATAAATAAATTTAAAAAAATAAAAAAAAAATAAAAAAAAAATAAAAACTGAAGTAACTCTCCAACCAGAGAAGGACAATGGTAACTATCTGTACTTTGGAGTCATTTTCCTATTTTAGTTTTAAAATAATGGTTTCTAGTATTTATTTTTTTTTAAAGATTTTATTTATTTATTTGACAGACAGAGATCACAAGTAGGCAGAGAGGCAGGCAGAGAGAGAGGGGGAAGCAGGTTCCCTGCTGAGCAGAGAGCCCGATGTGGGACTCGATCCCAGGACCCTGAGATCATGATAAGCCGAAGGCAGAGGCGTTAACCCACTGAGCCACCTAGGAGCCCCTAGTATTTCTTTTTTAAGATTTTATTGAATTATTTGACACAGAGAGAGAGACACAGCGAGAGAGGGAACACAGCAGTGAAAGTGAGAGAGGGAGAAGCAGGCTTTCCACTGAGCAGGGAGCCTGATGCGGGGCTCGGTCCTAGGACCCTGGGATTATGACATGAGCCGAAGGCAGATGCTTAACAACTGAGCCACCCAGGTGCCCTAGTTTCTAGTATTGTGGTTCCAGAGACGGAGTGTGGGGTCTGATCCCAGCTTATCAACTACCAGCTGTGCGACTCTGGGCAAATTGACTCAAGCACTCTCTGCCTTAGTTTCCCCACCTATAAAATGGGGACAATGCCTGCTGCATGGCACCACTGGGAGGACCACAGGAATTCCTACACGGACTTGCTTAGGGGTGTGCTGGCTCATTGTGAGCATCAGTAAATATTATTATGGCAACTGGGGGTCTCCCAGCCTGTCTTGTGTCAGCCCTCCTTGGAGAGCCCTCTGGCTTTTATGCTCCATTGGTCTTGGTACAGGCTGTGACTGCAGTGTTTTGAGCCCTCAAGATCAAGTCCTAAAGAGAGGTCAGGATGGCCCAGAAATTCATTTCTCCCACTCTCTCATCTGAGATGCTTTATCTCTGTTGGTCAGACTTGAACAGTGGCTCCTCCCTGTTGGGATTTCTTGAATCTGATAGAAAACACTGATGGACATCATCATTTTATACAGGGACATTTTGCACCAAAAATGTTGGAAAGGGGCATTCGACATTGACGATGTTTGACCTTCAAACATCGCTTCACCTGCTGCAGGGAACAGATCCCAAGTTTTTGCTGCCTTCATCTCCTCCACAGTCACCTGCTGACTCAGAGCTGAAGCTCCATGGAATGCCATCATGGTTTTTCTCCTTTCCTCCAACCCCAGCAATGGAAGCCCATGGCTCCAATGGACACAGTAGGGCACAAAGAGACTTCTTGGAATTCTGGGACAGAGACAGCTGCTCCTTTCTGCTGAACTCTCATCTGAGAGGACATTGTGGTGGAAGTGGTGCTGTCATATTGTTATCATGTGGAACATGAAGCCAACAGGGAGGAAGTCAGAGTCCAAAGATGAAGGTGTTACTTGACCTCTAAGTCCAGCCATGTTTGAAGACTCTGCCTTTTTTTTTTTAAGGAAACTTTTAATTTAACAATAGTTTTGGATTTATAGAAAAATTATGATAATAATATAGAGAGTTCCCATAGATCCAGACCCAGGTTCTCCCATTATTAACTTCTCATATTAGTATGGTATATATTAGTTAATGAATGATATTGATACATTTTCATTAAATAAAGTCCATATTTTATTCAGGTGTTTCTAATTTTCCTGTTATGCCCTTTTTCTGTCCCAGGAGCCCATGCAGAACACCACACTACATTTAGTCTTCATGTGCCCTTGGGCTTCTCTTGGCTATGACATTTTCTCAGACTTTCCTTGTTTTTGGTGACCTTGACATTGGCTAGGAATACTGGTCAGGCAGTTTGTAAAATGCACCCCCGCACTTTGGGGTTTGTTTGATCTATTTCTCATAATGAGACCAGGTTCTATGTTTTTAGAAGACCAAAGAAGTAAAGCGCCTTATTGAATATAAGCGAGTGGAATTAATTTAAACATTAAATACAATTAAAATTTAACTGATTAATGAAAAAAAAAAAGAAGTAAAGTGCCATTCTCATCACAACCTACCAAAAGTACTTACTGTTAACATGCCTTATCACTGTTAATGTTGACCTTGATCACCTAGCTTAGGTTGGGTTGGTCAGGTCTCTCCACTGTAAAGTTATCTTTTCAATCTCCCTTTCTATACTGTACTTTTGGAAAGTGAGTCGGCATGGGTAGCTCATGCTTAAGGAGTGGGTATTTATGTTCCTTCTGTTTGAGGATGGAGTATCTACATATATTATTGGGAATCTTCTGTGTGGAAGATTTGTCTCTTTCCCCCATTTATTTAGTCAATTATTTATTTATATAAATACTCTTGTATATTTACTTTATACTTTGGTTAAATCCCACACTGCCTTTTGTTGCGCGAAATATTCCAACTTTGGGCATCGGAAGATCTGTCAGTTGGATCCCATCTTTGTGGTCACGTGGACTTTTTCAGGGACATGAGCTACCAGTTCCTTATTAGTCCAACCTTCAGTTTAGATCAGGGTTTCTGTTGCTTGTAACCGAAAGATTCTTAACAAATCCTTTTTTTTTTTTTTTTTAAAGATTTTATTTATTTATTTGAGAGAGCGAGTGAGAGAGAACAGGAGACGGGAGAAGGTCAGAGGGAGAAGCAGACTTCCCGCAGAGCTGGAAGCCTGATTCGGGACTCGATTCTGGGACTCCGGGATCATGACCCAAGCTGAAGGCAGTTGCTTAACCAACTGAGCCACCCAGGCGCCCAAGATCCTTAGCAAATCTTAAAAGAAGAGAGAGTCCTTAGGTTGCATTATGTGTTGAAAATCTCTCACATTTCTCGTGTCAGTGCAGGTAAAATGACAATATTACACTGGAAAGCACGGATCCTGGGCTCCGGCGCCACCTCGCCGAACACTGTAAGAGAGAATCAGGAGGCTCAGGAGATTGGGGCTGTGTGTGGTTCAGGTTCCAGCCTTGTGGTCTTAGACAAGTCATGTAATCTCTGGGTTATAAAAGCGGCGCAGAGATGAGAAGGGATTAAGTGACATCCCATCATTGTGATTTGATCCAGAGGCCAAGACTGTGCCTCTCATCTGCTAATAAACCAGCTACTGGGGAGTGTAAACGAAGCTCTCAAAGCAGGACTGCCAGGTAAAATATAGGATGCCTAGTTAATGTCAGATAAATGATGAAGAATTTTTGTTTAAGTAGGTCACAAATAGTGCATGGGGATATACTTACACACACACACACACACACAAAATAATTCACTGTTTATCTGAAATTCAAACTTAATTGGGTGTCCTGTAGCTTTATTTGCTAAATCTCTGGCAACCCTACCTCAAAGGCCCTCCCATTTTTAGGTTCCTCCGGGCATGGACTGCTGGAGTCTGCAACTCCAGCTCCACTGATGAAGGAACGAGAACCGTGTGGTGTTTGGGGAAGAGTAGGATTTTGTGGTCAGACCATCACGAGTTCAAACCTCTGCTCCACTGCTTTGGGCAAGTTGCTTAACCCTTCTGAGTCCAGTTTCCATACTTCATTGTTCAGTGGGTTGATAATTCCTGGATGCCGCGATAACCCTTTCCAGGGATGGAATGAGCGATGGGTCTGACACCTGTGGGCACTCCATCAAAGGTGGGGGCTATAGGTGTTACTTTTATCTGGACAAATGAGCAGAAAGTCCTGAGAGGGCAAGAGAGGAGATTCAAGGTCATGGTCATGCACCCTCACTCCCAGTCTGTGCCCTTTTCCGACCCAACAGGAACGCCAAATCTCAGAAGCAGAGGCCAAGGTGTCGATGGAATGTGGGGCTCTGTGAGGGTCTCTGTGGGCCTGGGCTCTTTGCTAAAGATCAGCATCTCCCCGGGGTCCAGCTTTGCAAGGTCTTGGGGTCCTCTAGGAAGAGGTGGGCCTGAGGTTGAAGGCAGGAGTCTGTGTTGGTAAGGATCTAGAAGCAGCTATCTGGGGAGACAAAAGAGAAAACTAGTTCCTAGAGGGGGAGGCTGGCCTTAACTATTCAGGAGAAGGGCTGGTAGGTAGAAATGATGATAGTTAAATTTATTGAGCACTTAGTATGTGCCAGGCACTGTTTTAACATACCCCCCCCCATTTTAAGATATAACTGGTAGATAACATGGTATTAGCTGAAATACAATTTAGCCAAATAATGACTTGATATATGTATGTAGTACAAAATGATTATCACAAGTCTAGTTAACATGTATCAGTTCACATAGTTACAATGTTTTTCCTTGTGTTGAGAGCTTTTAAGATTTATTCTTAACAAGGGTGCCTGGGTGGCTCAGTGGGTTAACGCCTCTGCCTTCAGCTCAGGTCATGATCCCAGGGTCCTGGGATCGAGCCCTGCATCGGGCTCTCTGCTCAGCAGGGAGCCTGCTTCCCTTCCTCTCTCTCTGCCTGTCTCTCTGCCTACTTGTGATCTCTGTCAAATAAACAAGTGAAATCTTAAAAAAAATTCATTCTTAACAGGTTTCTGATATACATAGAATACCATATTAATAGCGATAGTCACCATGTTGTATATAACATTCCCAGAGCTTACTTATCTTATAAGCAGAAGTTTCCAGCTTTTGACCACCTTTACCCATTTTAACCCCTGCACCTTACCCTGCCTGCTGCCGGCAACCACCACTCTATTCTCCGTATCTATGAATTTTTGGTTTCTGTAGATTCCCATGTAAATGAACTCATACAGTATTTGCCTTTCTCTGACTTCTTTCACTTAGCATAATGCCCTCAAGGTCCATGCATGATGTCACCAATGGCAGAATTTTTTTTTTTTTTTAGATTTTTATTTATTTATTTGACAGAGAGAGAGAGAGAGAGATCACAAGTAGGCAGAGAGGAAGGCAGAGAGAGAGAGAGGGAGGGAAGCAGGCTCCCCGCTGAGCAGAGAGCCCGATGCGGGGCTCGATCCCAGGACCCTGAGATCATGACCTGAGCTGAAGGCAGAGGCTTAACCCACTGAGCCACCCAGGTGCCCCTGGAATTTCTTTTTTATGGCTGAGTAATATTCATGTGTGTGTGTGTGTGTGTGTGTAAGTCTTTAACAACTTAGGTTGTTTTCCATGTGTTGGTTATGGTAAATAATGCTGCAATTAACATGGGTACAGGTATCTTTTTGAGATAGTGATTTTGTTCCCTTTGGATATATACTCAGGCATGGAATTACTGGATCATATGGTATTTCTATTTTTAATTTTTTGAGGATACTTTCCTACTGTTTTCCACAGCGGCTGCACCAATTTACATTCCCACCAACAGTGTGCGAGGGCTCCCTCTTCTCTATGGCCTCGCCGGCACTGATGTCATCATCCTGATGACAGCCACTTTGACTGAGGTGAGGTGTCATATACTTGTCATGTGTTACTTCATGTAATTCTCACAATTCCCCATTTTGTTGACAGGGAGACTGAGCCACAGAAGGATCAGGAAACTTGCCCAAGGTTGCACAGTAGATGGGATAGCCAGGAAGTGGTGCCCTTGCCAGGCGCTCTGCTCTGAGGGCAGGGTTTGGGAGGTCTGAGGAGGCCCACTCCTCACCTTCCCCTTCCAGGCCCCACCAGCCTAGCAGGCCCGAAATTCACCCGAGCCTTTGGCCTCCGTCAACCAGGGGGGACTGCTGAGTGCCAGGCATCAGCTAACACGCTGGGTCTCCTGTTTCACTTAGTTCCCACAATAGCCCTCTGAGGGGATGTGATTGTATCTTCATTGCACAGAAGACTGTGAGGTTTACGCTTGCCCAAGGCTGTAATTTACAAGGGCCATGATTCACATGTGAATTTCCAACTTGCAGGTGCCTGGAGGTGTCAGGGAGGGGAGGAGGAGGCCAGGGATGACCTTTCCCCTCCCTGCCAGCCCTAGGAAGAGGTGGAAGTGCCTGCCTTACGCTTTTGATTTATAGTGGAGCAGGGGGTTTAGTCCCAGGGGTCAACTTGGGAAGCCACTGGAGGATTCTATTTTTAAAAATGCATTTGTAATTTGTAATCGTGAAAACAAAACAACAAACCCCAGGCAAATAGGAAGACAACTTACATGTCCAGCAATGGGGGAACCAGTTAACTCAATTATGGTACAAGCCCTTAATGGTGTATATTGCAGCTGCTTAAAAATGTTTTCAGACTTACATAGGAGAATGCTCCAGATAAAGCAAGAGCCCGAGATAAAATTATTTACACATGATCCCCTTCAGACAATGATAATTTTATCTACAGAGAAAAACGCTAGAAGAATAGACTCTGGAACATTGGTAGTGGTTACCTCCAGGCTGTGAAATTTTAGGGCAACTTAAAATTTCTTAATTACACTATCATGTACTTGCCTCATAATTTGCAAATCAGTTCACTGACTCCTAGCCCGCTGGAGTTGAAGGTCATCCAGGGGGTAGCCAACCAGGGCATTTTAACAACGGGGGAACTGAGGCCCAAGCCTGGCCAGGTGGTTCAGGCTGGCGGTGGTTCAGGGCGTCCGTGCCCCGAGTGGGGTGAAGCCCACGCCTCCACAACGCGTGAGGGGGGCTGCCGCGTGGGGGGAGCGCGGGGAGCCCCCTCCAAGGGGCACAGCTAGAGCACAGAGGAGCAGAGAGGGGAAGGGTGAAGGTGGGTGGGGGCTGGGTGGAAGCGAAGATTGGGGACCTTTCAAAAATGGAAACCAGATGAGCCTTTCAAAGGGGAACCCATTCTCCGCGGCGCGCTCCTTTGTTGCGGGCGTGTGAGGCGGCTGCAGCTGCGTCCTCGCCCCCAGCCCACGGCCCGATGGGGCGGACACGGATAACTGCATTAGATGCACTCAGCTCTTTTCAATGAAGCGCTCTTGTTGGCGACACAATAGGGGGAACGGGGCAGCAACCCCGGGCCAGCCCGGGGGCGCCCTGCCCCCGCCCCGCGGAGAGCCAAGAGCGCTCTCATTTTTCAGGGCTGGGCTAATTGACGTTTGGCTGCCGTGTGGTTCAAAAGAAAAGGCCAAGCTCCTCAAGTCCACTTCCACCGGAAATGAGCGCCCCCCCCCCCCCGTGGGCCGGTCCCTGGGGGCACAGCCGGAGACTGCAGGGCCGCTGGCCGGGGGTGGAGAGGGGGACACGCGCGCCAGAATCCCTGCCCTGTGTTGCTTTGGCTCCGGATGGAAGGTGTCCTGAAGGTGTCTCCCAAAGGGCTTGGGCGCCCAGCCTTCAGTTTCTCAGGGAGAAATACACTTCGGGGGTTGCAGCAGTTGACAGCTGCAAGTATAAGACACTTTCAGGGCTGGAGGGCTCCGCGCCATTAGTGATGACCAAATGCCACATTCTTTGAGTGGTTCTCCTAAAGATAGCGCGGAACATTGTACGTTGGAGGGGTGGGGAAAAAAAAAAAAAAAGGAAAGCATGGTATTTCTTGTCCCCTACAATGTTTTCTCAAGGAATGAGCTTTTACAGGTGTGGGAAGCAAGGTTTAGAGAGGTTATTGGTTTGCTGAAATGGCGCATAGGAGAAATGTACACAGGGAAAGGCTGAGCTGGAGTTTGAACCCAGGTCTGTTTGACTTAAAAGCAGGGTTTCCCAACCTGGGCACGACTGACATTGTGGCCTTGAGAACTCTTTGCTGGGGGTGCTTTCTGGTTAATTACAGAATGGCAGCGTCCCCTCTAGATGGGGGTAGCACCCCCTTTCCAGGTGGAGCAACCAGTGTATCTCCAGACATTGCCAAATGTGCGCCTGGTAGGGGGCGGTTCCTCTGTGCTTAGAACGGCCGCCTGCTTCCTGGGCTGGCCGGCTGGATTTCCTTGAGCTCAGCGTTTCATCTGAGGATAAAAATTGGGGAAACCAATCCGATCAGCAATGTGGGATCCTTTTCATAAAGGTTAGCCTGTGATTTTTAGAGAGTGTGGCAGAAGATGAGTTGGCATAATCAGACAAGGCCAAATTGCCTGGACGCCAGAGCCCAGATTTACACGGAGCACTGGAAGCATTTTGGATTGGCTGTTGGTCTGGAGTGGCCCTCAGCCCCTCTCAACTGCTCTCCCCCTTTCCTCCTGCCAAGACTGTCCCACAGAGGGTGAGCCAATCTCCTTCTTCCATTCACTCTGCCAAAGAGCGAGAGTATCCTGGGTGGCTAGAAGGGCTAAAACATGAGGGAACACAGCCAGGGAAGGCAAGAGGAAGAAAGGTGATGTCACCCGTGCAAAATAGAACCTGAGGCTCATGGTGAAGCACGACGGACCTTGTCACAGCCACCAGCTCCCCCCGTGCCCACCGTGATGGGAAGGGCCTTTGCCCTGATTTTCACAAGTAAGTGATCACAGCCTTCTTAGCTGCGACTTGGGAGTGTGATGCTTCCTGGGCTTGCCACTGCTTGAACTTACTACTAAATGGTTCAAACCCCCCAACCCCACCCCCCACGCCCCGGGTCCCCAGAGCTACTCAGGTCTCTCAAAAGCCACTCCCAGCCTCAGGGGCCACACTGAACCGAGGCCTGTTTCAGTTCAACTGTCTCCTTCTCGTTAGGTAGAGTTGATTAATAACTGGGCACCCTCATATTTGTTTTCCTGAATCTGACCTTTTTCCTGCGCAAATGGCCGCATTGACTTTTTACTGGAAATGCCATTTATAAAAGGCCCCTCTGGGAAGAGTGTCAGGTCCGTAGGGAAGTCAGAGGCATGAGGGCCTCCAGGCTTTAGGCTTGTCCCCAGCACCTTCCGTTCCTGGGTGGCAGTGGGGGGGTGTGTGGCTCAGAGACTTGGGGTTGGGGCTTATCCTTTTTTTTGATTGAGCCCTATCAAGAGAACATGGGGGTGGGGCGCGCCTGGGTGGCTCAGTGGGTTAAGCCTCTGCCTTCGGCTCAGGTCGTGATCTCAGGGTCCTGGGATCGAGCCCCGCATCGGGCTCTCTGCTCAGCAGGGAGCCTGTTTCTCCCTCTCTCTCTGCCTGCCTCTCTGCCTATTTGTGATCTCTCTCTCTGTTCAATAAATTAAAAAAAAAAAAAAAGACCATAGAGGGTAAGGGTTTAAGGAGTTATGAGAGGAGAAGAACAGGCATCTGGAAAGAAAGGAAGTGGGAAATTGGGATAGTAAAGAGCCAGCAACATTTCAGATAACAAAGGGCTGGGAATTTGGATAATTGAATTTTGTCTTTGTATCAAGTATTTGGGGTCAGCCTAAAAACATGTGTGTTTATCACCTGCATTCACGCACACAGTTTAGTTTGGCACAGGATCCATGCCCTTCTGTTTTCCTTTTTATGTTCCCAATAATACATATTTGGTGGCCACAGCTTCCTTCTAGAGGGACCATATCGAAAAAGGAAGACGGGAAAACAAGTGTGTGCGAACATGTGTGTGTGTGTCTCTTCCATATGTAACCGCTTCTTTTCTTCGCATGTCCCCTCCCCCTGGGTGATTCACACTTGCCCTCCTTTTGCTGAGATAATTTGCACTCTCCAACTTCATTAGTTGCAACTCCCTCCTGCCCTGGAACAAAAAATGGGGCCAAACTGTTCAAAAGAACACATGGAGACCCCATTAATGCTGGCCCTAATTGTGCCAATTCAACCCCCTCAATAACTCTAATTAAAACCTGTCTTGTATGGGGTGCTGAATGGCAACACAGCTGTCATTCCAAACAATCACAGAACAGAGCTATAGGAGAAAAAAAAAAAAAGGTCTCTACATGAGATTTTTGGTGGTGGTTGTTATGGAAAGGGTCAGTGGAGAGGATTAAGACAGGGGTGCAGTCAGAGTGGGGAACCTTGAAAAAAGTCTTCTATGTCAGGTCACAGTTTGAAATCTGAAGACCTTTAGCTTTTCCCCCCAGCTCCCCCCTCCTTCTCCTCCCCGCAGGCAGGAACACCTGCAAACTGCCTGGAAGGGGCCATGACCACCAGACACATGGATACCACAAGTCGACTCAAACATCTGAAAGAAAAGGAAAAAAAAAATCCAACCAACAAAACCGCACACCAAAAACCAAGAAGGAGTTTTTTTCTCTGCTTTCACCCTTGTCTTTTTAGGACCCAGCTGCACTTTGCTGGGCACGTGAATAACTCTGCAATTATATTAATTGGTTGCATATTTGTTGACACTGAGGGCGAAGCCCTTGGGGTTGGGGGAGGTGGATTTCAGCTACAACTTAACACTCCTCCACTCTGCCGTCCCTCTAAGGCTGATTTCCAACCACCCCCGATCAGTTTTTCCGCATGGAGGAAAGCAACGGGCTGACAGACCCATTTCTGAATAAGCTTTGACAGCCCCCATTGACTCTCATGTCCCCTCTGCTGGCTGTCCCAGTATCTGTTTGTTGATGCGTGGGGTCAGAAGTTAGATCCCACTATGGGAGGACTTGAGAGACGGGTTTCTGGCAACACTTGATGGAGTTTAATTCCCTTTGGAGGCAGGGGGTGTGCTGGGTTCATTGTCAGGATGATAATATTGTTTAGATGGAATGAGAACCAGCTAGACCTTTGTCTGAGTCCGCAAACCCATCCTGGACTCTTCTAATGGGTTGGCCCACCCTATGAAGGTCTCTGGAATTCCAGTCCTTGGGAAGCAATAGGATTTTAGTTATATCCTTTACCTTAGTCAGTGGGCAAGACTTGGAGAGTTCTGCTTGAAAACCTGCTCTGTGTTAGGGCTTCAGAGAGCAGGGTGGAGGGTGAGCAGGGACAAGACTGAGTCCCAGCTGGCAGCTCAAAGTTGGCTGAGGACCAGAAACTCAGAACTCATTTCCCCTCTTGCAGCTCGAGGATGGAGGGAATTCCTCTGGAGTCCCAGCTGGGGGCTGGAGGGGGAGTGAGAGTGTGTCACACACCCTGATGTTGCATCTTGGAAGTGATCCCTGGTTAGTCGGAGCCACCCTGGAGGGGAGGGGCCGTGTCTGTTGCTTATCGCTCTCTCCCCAGCGCCCAGCGTGAGCTGGACACACAGGAAGCCCTCCGCTCACGTCGGATGCTGGATGAAGCCCTGAAGTTCTGGTTTCCAGGTGCTCTGAGCTCTCAAGAAGGAAGGAATTACCTCAGGCTGAAGTCATGGACCTCACTTCTACACGGTATGGTAGAAAGCATGCAGGCTTTGGAGCCAGCAGACCATAACTTGGATACGTTTACTTTTTAGAGCCATCGTAAGGATAGGTAAGCTCATGGAAGTAAACCCAACACAAGTAATTTCCTTTTCCTCTTTCTGTGAAGCCAGTCAGAAGAACTTTTTAAAAAAATATTTAATTTATTTATTTGATAGGGAGAGAGAGAGAATGAGCAAGGGGGAAAGGCAGAGAGAGAGAGGGAGAAGCAGGATTCCCACTGAGCAGAGAGCCCTATGCGGGGCTCGACCCCAGGACCCTGAGATCGTGACCTGAGTGGAAGGCAGAGGCTCAACCCACTGAGCCACCCAGGTGTCCCAGGAGAAGGACTTTTGAATCAAGACCTCTGAGTTCCATATTTAAATATCAATAAAAAGAAAAGACCTCACAAAATAAGGATAATATAGTCTTGCAAATTAGCAAAAGAGAAAGCAGACTTGAAAAACTAAACGGCAGAACAAAACTGGCCTCCTTGGGGTGTTTGCTCTTCCCTCTGCCTGGAATGCTGGGGGTCTCTCTCCTTCAGATCCCTGCTCCAACACCCTATCCGAAACAGAAACATCCCCCTCCCATCACTCTGCATGTCCCTCACCTGTTTTGTTTTCTTTATGGGGCTTATCACCCCCTGACACATAACATAGTCGTTGATTTGTTACCTATCTCCTCTCATGTCTTAAGTGTTATGAGAATAGGAACTTCTTTGTTTTGTTCATGGCTGTATCCTTAGTACTTGGAATAGTTCCTGACACGTTGTGGACGTTTCATCAGTAGTTACTGAATGGTTGGATGAGGTAGTGACTCTCAGATCATTTAACAGGAAGAGACTCTTTGGCCCCAGATATTTGTTGGGTCGAGTTGCTTCATGATAAATGCATTGTAGGGGGGTGGCCCCTCTCCCTTCCGTTCCCGACCTGGGGTTCCTAGAGCCGTGGTGAGGATCATGGTCATCAATCTGGATTCAAATGTTGGCTCCACTCCTCAATAGCAATGTGAAGTTGGGATAATTATCCAGCACTTCTGAGCCTCAGTTTCCTCATCTGAAGATAGTCATGGTTGCTACTGCGGAAGACCACAGAGTGATTGGAGATAATGTTTGAGAAGTGTTCATGACAATTCTTGGCACCAGGTGTATGTAGGACGACAAATGCTGTACTGTTGGCATCGTGGCCATCACCATCTTTATTATTTTGATGCTGAGATTCCCCCATCCCCGAGAGTGGGGCCAATGTAGGCATGGCAACACCATGGGATAATAAAATAGGGGAGAAGCGACAAAAGGGAGCGTCAACTTTTATTTTGAAATGACTCTCCCCAGCCAATCACACTCCGGGGTGGTAAGCCAAACCCCATTTTTCCGTTTTAAAAAATTCCTTTGCTCTCTTGTTTTTAAAACTTGCACTTGGCTGCCAAAGGCATAGTCACATAGATGCAGAAGGACCACACATTCCTCACGGAGTTTATTCTCTTGAACTTGAACAGCTGGTGCAGAAGTTCCCCACATGGTATTTGGGTCATTATCACCTTGGCAAGGAATCTGATTCGTAGTCAAACCAGAACAGGTTTCTGTCCAAGGCCAGAGTAAATGCCATCCCTTCAACGAGGCCAGAGGGATCAGGGCCAGACAAATCGGAGTCTTATTCCTCAGTTTTCCCCAGGAGGTTGTGAGCGGGCACACCATCATTCTCTGACCAGCCCCCAAGAGCTGATCTCAGATGTGGGCTAAGAACATTGCTTGCTCTGGGCGCTCTCAACTTTTGAACCTTTGGCTTCTCTAGGACTTACCAGCATTTCCCTTCTGTAGTTATTTATTTACCTGTTTGCCCTGTATCAATTATACTGTAGGACTGCATGTACGTTTATGCGTGCACGTGGAGACGCGGGATACACACATAAAACCTAGGCATTCCCTGCTTTGGGGGGGGTTGGAAACAATGCAGGTTTTGGAAATATCTGGATCTCAACTTCAAATTCTAGTTTTGCCACCTGGTAGTTTGGTGACCCAGGCCAAATCATTTATTCTCTGTAAAGTGTAACTAGGGAAAAGGTCCTAGGGGAAAGTCCGCTCATGTTCCACCTGTGCGAACGCCTTATGCACACCAGGAGGAGCTCTCTTTACCTTTCCGGGCCAGAGAAATGGGGTTGTTTAAGCAGAAACTGGGTTGTAATGTCTTGCCCTGTGTTTGGGCCTGTTCGTAATAGTTTACAAAGTATATTGTTGAGATTTAACTAATACCTACCCTCATAAAATAATCAGGCAGCCTAAAGAGATTCCTGGAAAAAACCAAGTTTTAAAGATAGTATTAATCATATACCATAAAAGAATCAAATATTGTTTTTCAAGCCAAAACAATGACAATGGCCAACTGCTCTAGGTTCTATTTTTCAGCCAGCCCCATTATGAGATAAAAACAATGATCTGGGGGCACCTGGGTGGCTCAGTGGGTTAAGCCTCTGCCTTCAGCTCAGGTCGTGATCCCAGGGTCCTAGGATGGAGCCCCGAATCGAATCGGGCTCTCTGCTCAGCGGGGAGCCAGCTTCCTCCTCTCTCTCTGCCTGCCTCTCTGCCTGCTCGTGATCTCTGTCAAATAAATAAAATCTTTGAAAAAAAAAAACAAAAAACAAAAAAAAACAATGATCTAGCAAGAAATCAGTGACAAAAACAAACATAAATTATCTTAAGTCTACTTGAAACGTGGATTTACAGCGACTCTCAGTGAAGAGTCTTAAGTAAATATTTTGCCTTGAAATATTAGCAAGTGATAAATTGAAGCCACCGTGGTTAGTACAACATAAAAATATCAATTATTTCATGCTTCCCCCTTTAAAATATTCTCTGTGCTGTGTATATAATATAGCAGTACAAATGGTACATTATAACTAGATACATAAATATATATAGTGGGGATGGGTGCTCAAAACATTTTAAAATTATTTATTTGAGAGAGAGAGTGTGCTAGTGGGGAGGTGGGAGAGGTGGGAAGAGCAGAGGCTGAGGGACAAGAGACCCCATACTGAGTACAGAGCCCGGACACAGGGCTCTGTCCCACGACTGGAGGCCACGAACTGAGCCAAAACCAAGAGTTACACACTTAACTGACTGAGCCACCCAGGTGCTGCTCAAAGCATTTTTACCAATAGAGGCATTCAAGAAAAAAAGGTTGGAGCCCACCTGTGTTCCTTCGGTTGCGTATGTAGCTGGAGCCACTGAGGACGGAAGAGTAAAGACATGTTTTCAGAGTCTGGCTGTGAGCTAGTCCTGGGGCACCACACAGGCACTGGGAAGCAGGTGTCCAGAACTTTTTAGCTGTACAGGATTTTGTTGTTGTTCCTAAGGATATAGCAATAGCACGGCCCAGCTGTTTACTATGCCTCATGGAAACAGCCTAGATGGTTTTCTCTCCCTCTGTAGTTCAGCTATATATGTAAAAAAAAAGAAAGAAAGAAAGAAATGGGGTGGCAAGGCCAAGGCCCAGATTGTGTCCAGGAAGTGTTTTAGTCACCTCAAGAATGAAGGCCTCTAATGGTAACACTTGTACACTAATAACCAATACACTAATTACATTTAATTCATGTCTATTAAGGATTTTGAGTGCTAATCCTGTAACTCTTAGTAGTGTCTATTCTAGAACCTAATAAAACTGAGTTTCTTTAGAAACATCCCACTCACCAGATATTTAGAAATATTCCATTAATCAGGATTTTAAGTGATGAGTCTGCTTTTCCTGCAGTGGGGCAAGGGAGAGAAAATTTTACTGGAGATCAGAAAGTGCCGGGCCCCAGGAGGAGGAGGCTGTTGGGACCGAGCTGGAAGGATGGTAGGAAAGGGAAGGATGGGGGCGAGAACAGCACAGAGAGAAAGGAGAGGAAAGGTAAAAGAGGGTCTCAGGAGAGGGAGAGAAGCTCAGAAAAGTAGCAAGAAGAAGGCGTGGGTGGAAATGGTGGTGAAGAGAAGCCTGGGCAGGAAGAGCCATGGGCTCACTACACTCTGCTTCTATTAAATCCAATTAAAGTGTTGAAAATCAGATCACATGTGAAGCTTTTAACATGAATTTTTCATTACAGCGTTGGGTGGGGGTGGGGGAGGGGAGGAGGAGAGGAAGGAAGCCGGCAGCAGGGAAAGCACCAGTTTGCCCCATGTGGGGATGGGAGCCTCCTCTCTCCAGGACATGCGGGGCCCAGGCCTGTTTCCGTGCTGGGGCCCACCAGGAACGCTGGCCTCCTCCCTCAATTACGTTCTGCCCCGCTTTTATTTCCTTTCACCCCAGACAACCCCATTCTATCGGTAGGGAACTTGGCAGCTAGGGCCAGAAAGAAGGGGTGGTCGCCAAGGGTCCTTTGCTGGGGTCTCAGAAAGGACACTCCTGCCAAGTCCCCCACGCCCTGCACTGGCATTGCCCATGGGCACGCAGGGTTCCAAAGCTGAAGAAGAAAGGGTGTAAGATACAGGCGCCCAAGACCCCATAGTTAACTGCCATTTGCTTCAAAACTTGGTGTGAGATAAATAGCTCAGGGACCCCGAGCAGTCAAAAATGTGCCCTTCGGGTCCCGAGGAAACATTGCAAGGAAGAGAAAAGGTTTGCTCCGGTGGGAAAGGCAGCTCTCCAGCCCAGAGCCTCCTTCCGTCATCAATGCACCTGCCATACTTTAGTCAAAAACACTTCGGGAGCCTCAGCCTGATGCCTGGCTCTGCTCTAGTGACTGTGTCTCCTGCCCAGAGCTTGTGGCTTCCGTTAGGTGATGCAGACAATAAATAAGTGAGCAAACGCACTCTTTCCGTTGTCCAGGTGGGGTGTAGGAGCTACTCCTATCACACCTTTTATCTAGTTCTTGTCCTGGTTATAGCCTCGACTGGAAAGGCCAGCAGCTGGCCGAGCTGTGGCAAAGGGCCCCAGGTCACCCATCACCTGGCCCAAACTCTGCCTCCTTTCAGCGCCCCCCCCACCCCCCGCCCCTGCCCTTGGATATCCTGCCCGGTGAAGTTCGTGGTGGAGGAAATAATTGGCTAAGTTCAAAAAGAAAGTCAAGAGGGAAGCGTGTTTGGCTACACTGAGTACAGTGCTGATCTTTTCCCGTGGGCTTGCCTTTGACCCCTCTCTTGTCTGACTGGGAAGGACCAGAGGCACGGCTGGAGTGTGGGGGAGCCAGGTCGGCCAGGAGGTCCCTCTCCTTGAACTCCCCTCTCCATGCTCAGCTCCCCTCCTGCCCAGAGGCCCTCCCCGGAGCCTGGGGTTTAATCTCTGCCAGGCCTCCACACACGCTGGGCCTGCTGGTGTGTGGCCTGTCACACTGATATGCCTCAGCAGCTGGAAATCCTGAGGAGAGAAGGGGGGCACCTCGAGCATAAAACCCTGGCACTTCTCAAAACAAAATGAATGACTCCGGCTTTTAATCAGTTTAGGGCCGAGACGGAGAATCGTGTTTGGTTTTACACAGACAAAGCCCTTTTTAGGTCTCTGCTTTCAGAGGAATCTTCGACTGCCCTTTATGCAAATGGCCATGGCAGGCTGGGCAGGGGATGCTGGGAGACCAGACCATCTGCGTGCAGGGTGGTGATTAGGCCTTCATCAACCGGACCTCAGTCTGCTGTGGCCCTTGGTATGACATACCCCCCTCCCCCCGTCCCGGGCTCTCAGAAGCCAGAACCACAGCTTTCTGTGGCCTTAAGCTTTGATGGGTGGGCTTCTTCAAAAATGGGCCAGCAAACTTAAGTTTTAAGAACTAATTTCTGTGGTAAGACAGTTAAGGGAGCTTGCTATTTATAGAACCTCAACTGTGAAAGAATACATTTGCAAAGCAAAGAATCCTGTCCATCCTCTGTTCCCCGACAGCTGCCCTGACCAGATTTTCAGCTACCAGGATATCCTAGAAGCTATAACGATCCTACAAGTGACCTAGTATGAAGGGCTGAACGCTGAGCCACGTCTCTGGCCCAGGGTTGCTAGATTTGGCAAATAAAAATAAAGGACAGTTCACTGAATTTGAATATCAGACAAACAGTGAATAGATTTTTAGCTTAAGTATGTTCCATGCCGTAAATCAGGGTTATGTGGCATTTGGGATGTACTTTAAAAAAATGATTCATTACTTAGCTGACATTCAAATTTTAACAGGGCCTCCTGTGTTTTCCTGGCAGCCCTGCTCCAGCCCTCCTGCATAAGAGCCCCTGAAAATTCTTTTCTCTCTTGGTTTCTTCTAGGTCCGCCTCTTTTTTGTGCTGGGATGCCGTGGAGACTTAGGTCTTCTGGGGCCCTGTCGTCCTTGTACGTTTCTGCCCAGTTAGAATCCCCTGGTGTCTCCGTGTGGAGCTTCTCCCTGCTTCCCCTCCCTGGGTCTTACCTCTCGGTGCTGGGCTTGTCAGGATTCAGCCTCTGGTTTTGAGGACTAAAGCCAACGATGGTGTCATCCCCAATTTACTACCTTGCTGCTCTGCACCAGGCTCTGCCCCCCCCTTCCACCAATAGCCATTTCGTGCTCCCAGCGGGACTCAGACGAAAGCAGTTTTGTGTGGCAAAGAAGACAGAACATAAAAAATTTCCATTTGAACAATTTTTAGGTGTACAGCTGGGCATCAAGCATATTCTCATTGTGGTATAACCATCACCATAATTTATGTCCCAAATTCTTTATCTTTTATGTCCCAAACTCCATAACCATCCCACAGCACTAACTGCCCACCCCCGCCCCCCGCCCTCCAGCGCCTGGCAGTCAGCATTCTGCTGTCTGTGCCTACGCATCGTACTGCTCTAGGTACCTCCTCTGAGTGGAATCTTGCAATCGCTGCCCCGTGCGTTAGGCTGATTTCACGTGGCATCAAGTCTTCAAACTTTATCTATGCCATAGGGTGTCAGACTCTCCTGCCCTTTTAAGGCTAAGGAACCCTCCATTACACGCATATGCCATGCTTTGTGGATCCATTCATTGGAAGATGGACATCTGGGTCGTTTCCACCTCTTGGCTGTGGTGTGTAAGTCGGTGGTGAGCATGTTCTGTGTTTTCACAGGTTTTCGGACACCTGTTCTGGTGTCTGCTTCCCATTCTTGTGGGTACATACTCAGAAGTGGAGCTGCTGGGTTGCATGGGAATTCCATGACGTTTCTGCTTCTGGCCGAAGTGCCAAGTTGTTTTCCACAGCAGCCACGCCATGTCACATCCCTCCCAGCAATGCATAAGCCTTCTAATTTCTCCACATGTTCGCCAACACTCCTTTTCTTTCTTTCTTTCTTTTTTTTGTTGTTGTTTTTTAGTAACATTCATCCTAATGGGTGTGAATGAGGAAGGCATTTTTTAAAAGATTTTATTATTTATTTATTTATTTGAGAGAGAGAGAGAGAGAGTGAGAGAGTGGCAGGGAGGAGCAGAGGGAGAGGGACCAGCAGACTCTGCGCTGAGCACGGGGCCCAACACGGGACTTGAAAACACGGCCCTGAGATCAGGACCTGAGCTGAAATCAAGAGTTGGAGGCTTAAGTGACAGAGCCACCCAGGTGCCCTAAGGAAGGCACTTTTAATTACTATTTCACAAATAAGAAAATGGAGGCCCAGAGAGGTGGAGTGACTCATCCATGGTCAGCCAGTCACAGAGATGGAATTTGAATCAAGGCCTAACTCCCAAATTGGAACGCTTAACTCTGATGTTGAATTTCCTGCCTCTAATACACACATCCAAATATAAGTTTTTCTGTCTGTGCACAGATGTCTAATTGTGCAAGACATCTGGTAAAAGCACAAGTGTAGGAATGAAATATGTCCAACATGTTCTTATTAAAAATACACCTCTCCCATGGGAACATAGCAATAGCGAATAATCTGCATTTCATCCTACTTAATTTTAAAATAAGTTATTCAGTTGGGCCCTCCCATAGTCCTTTACCTCGATGTCCTCTGGCCTTTTATTTTTATTATTTTTTAAGATCTTATTTATTAAAAAAGAAGATTTTATTTATTTATTTGAGAGAGAGAGCAAGAGAGAGCATGAGCTGCAGGAGAGACAGAGGGAGAAAGAGACTCCGACTTCCTACTGAGCTGGGAGCCTGATGCAGGGCTCGATTCCAGAGTCCTGGGATCATGATCTGAGCCGAAGGCAGACGCTTAACTGACTGAGCCCCACTCAGGTGCCCCTCATCTGGTCATTTAAATGGCCGAACTAACAAGTGTGATTGAGCATGGAGTTTGACCTAGTGGGGGAGGGTAGAGAAGCCACAAAATAGAATCTATGGGTCCCAGCTTCCAGACGTCTGTGGTCTCATTGGTCCGAGACCTGCGGCTGTCTGAGAGGCATCGTGGGGCAGCACAGACACAGGACCACAGCAGCCAGCAGGCTATCGGGAGACACAATTCAGAAAGGGTAGGCCAATGGCAGTGCCCCCATGGATGGTCAGGGGTGTGCCTGCCCGAGGGCAGCCTGCCTCCTTGGCTGGCTGCAAAGCCTGGAATGCCTCCGTGCAGTGCCCCCGAGGGAAGGAGGCTGTGGCTGATGTTGCCCTACCTCTCAGACCCAGACTGTGCCCGAGTACCTCTTTGTTCAGCAGCCAGAGCCCTCCCGCTGCACCGTTATCCTTAAACATAGGTCCCACGGAGACCACTGCCTCCTGCCTCCCGTGCCAGCCGAGCCCTTACTCAGTCTCATAGGAACAGTCCCATCTAGTCACCCAGCTCTCACAGGCTAGTGGTGAAGAGCGTGGGTAGTGGGGTTAGACGTGCTCAGGGTTGGAAACGACTCTGCCACTGATGTCTGTTTAACCCCAGTATAGTGCCTTAGCCCCTCCGCACTCAGTTTCCTGATCTGCAAAAATGGGAATAATATTAGGGACAATGAGCTTGTCATGAAGATGGAATGAGGTGTGTTTTTTGAAGTGCTTTGGATGTTGTAAATGCTCAGGAAACACTAGCCATGAAAATACATATACAAGTAGGGCTTGTGGAAAAAACCCACCAGATTGATGTGTGTATCTTGTTGTGGACCATTGTGCCAGTGACATCAGCACGGCCGAACTCTGTGGGAAGCCACCGGCTGGCGTGCTGGAGAGCAGAGTGCCGTGGGTGAGGGTACTGTCTGAGCGCGGAGGCGCGTGCCTCGAGCAGTGGTGCTCCCTGAGTGTTTGTTGGGCTGGGGGTGCCAGGTGCAGGGGGCCATGGGAGTGAGAGGCATGGAAGCCTGTGCATTGGTGGGTAGTGAGAAGGGAAAAGGGACTGTATTGGATCTTTTCTTTTTGTATTATAAATTCCTTTGTATTATAAACAACACTTGCCTCTTATCACAGATACAAAGTTCATTATAGAAGAAAGAGAAAAAGGACGCCTGGGTGGCTCAGTTGGTTAAGTGGCTGCCTTCGGTTTAGGTCATGATCCCAGGGTCCTGGGATCGAGTCTCGCATCAGGCTCGCTGCTTGCGGGGGGAGTCTGCTTGTCTCTCTCTCTCTACCTGCCTCTCTGCCTACCTGTGCTCTCTCTCTGTCAAACAAATAAATAAAATCTTAAAAAAAAAAAGAAAAAAGAGAAAATACAGATAACAAGGGGTCTTTGGATAGGAGTGTGTGATGGGGCTGGGTGGGGGGAATGGCAGCTTGTTTTCTGGAAACGCACGGCAGCTTGGGAAAATCAGACGGCCGTGTGATTGCTGCAAAGCTGTGGGAGAGCAGTGGGGTTGGGGGGAGGGAATTTGAACCTGCAGGGCCAGGTGTCTGGAGGTGCCGTGGGTGGCAGCCCAGGCTTGGGCACCAGGTGGCTCTCTGGGTGATGAGGAGATCATGCCCCCTGTTTATGACAAGCAGGGGAGGTGCATGGCCCAAGGCATGCACAGTCTGAGTTACCCAAGGGCAAGTCAGCCCTGAGGCTGTGACAGTAAACACCCCCCACAGTGCAGGGACTGAACAGGGACTGAGCTGGGGGGGATGAACAGAAGCCCTGGAGTTAGGGACACTTGGGTTAAAAAAAGAGGTGGGAGGGAATCCGAGGGAAATGCTGTGTCTGGGAAGGGAGCAGGCTCAGTAATAACTGAGCCCCAAAGATGTCCACATCCGAGTCCCCGAGACCTGTGAATATGTTGCTTTATATGGCAAAAGGGACCTTGCAGATATGATTGAATAAATCTCTTGAAATAGAGAGACTATTCTGGATTATCTGGGAAGGCTCCTTGCCATCACAGGGGAATTTATAAGAGGGAGGGAGGAGAGTCTCTCTTCAGAGAGCGATCCAAAGATGCTATGCTATTGCTCTTCCAGATAGAGGCTGGGGCCAAAGCCAGCGCGTGCAGCCCGCCTCCAGAAAAAGGCAAGGTAGCAGACTCTTCCCTAGAACCTCTAGAATGAGCGCAGCCCTGAGGATGCTTTGGTTTTAGCTCACGGAGCCTGCTTTTGGACTTCTGAGCTCCGTAACAGTCAGATAGTAAATTTGGGTTGTGCTTTAACACTGGTAACTTGTTTCAGCAGCAATAGGAACTTGGTCCAGGGAGGGAACCAACATACTGAACAGAGCCCAGGGACTGTGCACGGCTTCCGCTAGATGCCTGGCACGCGTGTCTTAGCACAGCCTGGGTCTGGAGAGAGTGCTCGAGATGGTGCTGTACACACCTTCACTGCCCAGAAGCAGAACCAGCCCCCCTCTCTCCCCAGCGACCGACCAGATTCCTCTAAAGGAGCAGAGCTTACAGCGCAAGAAAGGGCCTGTTGGACTCTTTGTCCCAGGACACCGGTGCCTACTGACCCTTCATTTACATGACTAAAGGGACTCTGGTAGCTTTTCCAAAATAAGGCCATGTGCTAGAGGCAAGTATCTGCTCCAGCCTGCATTCCAGGGTAAATGGCAAATATCTTGCTGAAGAAGATGAAAAAAACAGAACATTCTACTACACCCCATGGTTTCATTCATTCCTCCCAATGACTCTGTGCAGGTCTTGCTACCCATCTTTGGTGGTGGGAATGGCCAGAGAGGCCTGGATTGGAACCCTAGCCCTCCATCTCCATGCCCAGGGCTGATCCACTGCCCCAGGATGTTTCTTAAATAAGATCAGACTGTCCATCTGCCACCCCTGGGAGCCCATTCCAAGTTTTTGTCAAATGGATAAAACATTTCTGATGGTATTAGACAGGTTCTTATTCGAATGACCTCTGAAGGCATTATTTCTCCTATACTGCCATCTGCCACCAGGAAGTAGTCTCCTCTCTGTTTGGCCTGTTTGGATCAGTCCACTCTTCTCATTCTGGGCAGGTAGCACCCAGGTTCTGGTAGAGCAGGGGTAGCCCTCCCAGTGCATTCTGGGGCCACAGCTGCTCTACCGTGATGTGGTTTCACTCTGTGTCCTGGTTTTGGTTTGCTCAATGGCAGATTCTGAGACAAGGAATTTTGGTCCAATAGTTTATGTGGAGATGACCCAAGGAAACACAGTAAGGGGATGTGGAAATGCAACAGGGAAGGGAGAAAGGCCAAGTAATGGTTCATTAATGAGAGGGTCACTGCTATGGGCAGCTGGGTCTTAATCCTGTGGGGGATCCACTAAAAGACTGTGGGATGCACCTCAGAATTGTCTTGCTGGGCAGTAAGGAAGAGGAGGAATGTGCCTACTAATTCCTGTTCTCCACAGGGTGAGGCTTGCTCCTGGCGGTATTACCTTCCAAGACACTTCTGACTGCCCTCTGCATGGGACGAGCAGGCACCTGGAGCCAAAGGAAGTCCTCAGGCAGAAAGAAGAGGTACCTGAGGTTAGCTGGCTGCATGGTGACTTGGGGCCTGAAAGGATGCGGATGGGACATGAAGAGCGTCTCCTTCAAGTCATGTCAGTGGTGTCACTTCTCCCAAATCCACTAGCTGGGTTCTGTTAATACCATACAGGGACCCCAGGACCCAATTTTAGCTGATTTTTAAAAGCACTTGCAACTTTGGTAAAGCATTGCTATTTCTTGGCTTTGATGCTTTTTCCGATGTCTCCTAGAACACAAAGATAAAATTTACCTATTTTTTTCAATATAGATTAAAACTCATTTGTTCTTGCAGTTATGATATGGGTACACTGAAACCCTTTTATAAATGTAAGATACATTGCAAGAGCTTTGTGATCCTCGTTTTTCCTGTGTCTTGAAACATTTATTTTGTCCTCCTAGGAATTATTTCTCATTACTCATCATTTATTCCCAACGATGTTGAAAAAGACTAAAATAAGGAAACCGAAGGACGGTAGAGTTACCTAGGAGGACTGTGTAGCAGTATCATCGATCATTAGTTGCTTGTCATCCTTAAGTTTTCTTAATGCATTGCCTAAAGTGTTATATCATTTTTCAAGAAGTCATAAAAGAGGCCTGGAGATACCATCTTTGTGATCTGCTTTGAGTTTTATTGCATGCAATGGAAAGCTCTGAATTTTTAATTTTCTACCTTTAGTGGCAAAGAGAAGTAAATTGATAGTGAGAGAGGTTTCACAATTATTGCATAAATCAGACAATGAATGCAGAGAGTCAGTAGCACTCCAGACTATAAGCAAATGATGGTGAAATTATGTAAAAGAAATCTTAGCCTATGAATATTTGGATGATGATATCTTAGTGGATTTTCCTCCAGCTTGATTATCAATGAACTAAGAATATGGTTTTTAAAAAGATTTATTTATTCATTTTAGAAAGAGAGAGAGTGTGTGTGGGGTGGGGGTGAGGAGTAGAGGGAGGGGGAGATGGAGAATCTCAAGCAGACTCCTGCTGAGTGCAGAGCCTGATTTTGTGGGTTCATCTTAGGAGCCTGAGATCATGACCTGAGCTGAAATCAAGAGCCACCCAGGCTCTGACTGAGCCACCCAGGTGCACCAAGAATATGTTTTAAGGACAAAAAGGAAATAATTGAAATCAAGATGAACTTGATTTCATAGTATTTCATGGGAAAAGCCTGAACCTTCCTATTTTGCTAAAAAGATTGATGATATTCTTTAATATTTTAGACTTTTTGAGCCCCCAAATTTACTTAAGGTGGTTTGTGAGTAGACAAATATTGAAAGTAGGTATACATGCAAAGAGGAAATAGATGCAGAAATGAAAATATTAGATTGAAGATTTTATTTTATTTTTTTAAAGATTTTATTTATTTATTTGGCAGACAGAGACCACAAGTAGACAGGCAGGCAGAGAGAGAGGAGGAAGCAGGCTCCCTGCTGAGCACAGAGCCCCGATGCGGGGCTTGATCCCAGAACCCTGGGATCGTGACCTGAGCTGAAGGCAGAGGCTTTAACCCACTGAGCCACCGGATATCCCAGATTGAAGATTTTAAATTAGGTTTGTAGACCTGGAAATGAAAATGTTTTGCAATTACAGAACAAAGAAGATGGCTATACTCTCTTCAACAAAATTATGCATCACCAAAAATAAATGAATGAATGAATAAATAAATAATGAGCCACCAAAACTTTTAAAAGTGTTGTGTTTTGATGATGCAAATGCAAACAGAAGAATCATAAAGCATGATAAGCTAGACCATTTAGAGATACAGTTGAAGTCTGGAATCAGTATTTACATGATGAATGTATTCCATGTTCACGACATTTGATGCGTGGATGTTTTCAGTCAAGTTTGTTGTTTATTTCAGGTATGTTACTTTCTTTTTTTTTTTAAATTTTATTTATTTGTCAGAGAGAGAGAGAGAGAGAGAGAGCAAGCACAGGCAGACAGAGTGGCAGGCAAAGGCAGAGGGAGAAACAGGCTCCCCGCCGAGCAAGGAGCCCGATGTAGGACTCGATCCCAGGACGCTGGGATCATGACCTGAGCCGAAGGCAGCCGCTTAACCAACTGAGCCACCCAGGTGTCCCTTTTTTTTTTTTTTTAAGAGTTCATTTATTTATTTGACAGACAAAGATCACAAACAGGCAGAGGCAGGCAGAGAGAGAGGAGGAAGCAGGCTCCCCACTGAGCAGAGAGTCCGATACGGGGCTCAGTCCCAGGACCCCGAGATCATGACCTGAGCTGAAGGCAGAGGCTTTAACTCACTGTGCCACCCAGGTGCCCTAGGTATGTTACTTTCAAAACTAGGAAAATATGAAATAAGATTTTGGGCTTGTTATATTTAAGTTCGTATTAACATTTCTAACAAAGTTGCTTTTAGCTCTCTGTGGTAGCCAGCCTCCAAGATGGCTCCCACTGATTCCTGCCTCCTGGTATTCACACCCCTGTGTAGTCCCTTCCCACATTGCCTTGGGGTTTATCTGTGTGACCAATAGAATATGGCAGAAGTGATGGTATGTCACTACTGAGATTAGGTTATAAAAGACTGCGGCTTCCATCTTGGGCTCTTATTCTGGAGAAAGCCAGCTATTCTGCTGTGAGGACTCATGTGGAGAACCAACATATCCCGTCAACGGTCAGCAAAAAACTGAAGCTTGCTAACAACGATGAGATGAACTAGAAAGTGGGTCTTCCAACCCTAGATCCTAGATGACTGTAGTCCTGGCTAGTAGGTTGACTACAACTAGAACTGGCTACATAATTTATGCGGTTTAACGCAACATGAAAATGGGGGAATTCCCTGACCAAAAATTACTAAAAATTCCAAGACAGCCGCAACAGACTCCTAGGTCAAGCCTGGGACTTCTCATGGTTGCCCAGGTTGCATGCATGCCTGTGAAGTTAGCTCTGATTGCCACCTAAGGAGAGACAATGAACCAGAACCACCCAGCAAGCCCCTCCCAGATTCCTGACTCACAGCAACTGTGAGATGTTTGTTGTTTAAGTTTGGGGAGTTATTTGTTAGGTAGCAATAGCTAACTAACACACTATCATTTATTCCTACTTCTGTAAATTCTTTGTAAAATGATTTGGAAATATAAAAACTTTAAATGAGTCCATCAGACCCAGATGATTAGTGTATGGTGATAATTATTTTTCCTGGGCTACTGAGAGTTGAAGAGATAATGATCCAGTAAGTTGCAAATTTATTTCCACACAGTCCCCTGCCTCAGTGCCTTTGCATGCATGCTGTTCATTATGCCCAGAACATTCTCCCCTTTCTCTTGTCCAGCTTAAACTGGACATCCTTTAGATCTCAACTTTTCTCAGAAAAGTTGACCCTTTGGATTAAGTTAGACCCTCTTTTTTTTTTTAAGATTTTACTTATTCATTTGAGAGAGAGTACAGGTGGGGGGTAGGGGAGAGAGGGAGAAGCAGATTCCCTGCTGAGCAGGGAACCTGACAAAGGCTCCATCTCAGGGCCCTGAGATCAAGACCTGAGCCGAAGGCAGATGCTTAACCATCTGGGCCACCCAGGTGCCCAGACACTCTTTTTAATAACTCCCCCAATCCCCTGTGCCTCTTTGAAGTACTGCAGACACTTGGAATTTGTAGACACTGTAGACATGGAATAAACTGTTGATAATTAGACATTAGCAACAATTAGTTGCTTAATGTCTGTCTTTCTACTAAACTGTGGGCTTCGTGAGGTCAGTTACTCTTTGTTCTCATTGTATACCAGTGCCTAGAGCGGTACTTGGCACACTATAGGGAAGCAAGGAAATTTGTGTGATTGAGTGGTTTAGCTCTGTGTCAATGGATTAAGACTGCACGGTGATGATCTGCAATGGAGTCTTAAACCCCAGTCTAAATGGGGTCCTTGCAACAATGCTTTCTCTGGGGTCCCCCAGGCATGGCAGATTATGGGTTCAAAGTCATTGGAAAGGCTCCTCACTTCATGGGCTCCGATATAAAAAACACAGACCAATAAATCAGGCAAACGAAAGATGAAGTAGGTGAGTGGAGAAAACCCATACGTGTAGAAGTAAGAAGTAAGAAGAAGCCAGAGGCCCAACCCACTGAGCCACCCATGTGTCCCAACATTATGAACTCTATTGCATTGTTCATGGTTCTTTGGTTTGGCAGCTCTAAGCATCATAATGATGATAGCCCCTACTGCTAGTTGTCTTCCAGGATTTTATTCTTCTTGGTAACATAAAACCTGATTTTTAGCTGGATACCTGTGGCCACCTCCAATTAAGATGAAAAATTTTCAATCTTTTTTTGTAGCTTGGTGTGGTCATATAGATACAATGAAATGTGACTTCTTGGGAGATGTCTTTAAAGAGAGAGGTATGCTTGTTTTTGGTCCTTTTCTCTCCCTGCTGATGAGAAAACAGATGTGATACCTAGAGCTTGAGCAGCCATCTTGGACTTTGAGGTAGAAGCTGCTTATTAAGAATGACACAGTATGGGAGCCTGAATGGCTTGGTCCTTTCAACATCTGACTCTCAGTTTCAGCTCAAGTCATCTCAGGTTTGTGGGATTGAGTCCCCAGGTTCATGGGATTGAGCCCCCTGTGGGGCCCCGCACTCAGTGGGGAGTCTGCTTTTCTCCCTCTACCTTTTGGTTGCATGCTCCTTCCCCCTGGTTGCATGCTCTCTCTGTCTCTCTCAAATAAATAAATAAATCTTAAAAAAGAAAGAAAGAAAGAAATGACAGGGTGATACTAGAAGAAGCCTGGGTTAGAGGGAGCTACCCTTGACTTTGAAGGGAGTTTGTGTACAAAAGAGAGAAATAAGCTTCTAACTTGTTTAAGTCACACTATTTATTTTTTTTTTAAGATTTTATTTATTAATTTGACAGAGAGAGATCACAAGTAGGCAGAGAGGCAGGCAGAGAAAGAGAGAGGGAAGCAGGCTCCCCATTGAGCAGAGAGCCCAATGCGGGGCAGGATCGCAGGACTCTGAGATCATAACCCGAGCTGAAGGCAGTGGCTCAACCCACTGAGCCACCCAGGCACCCCAAACTCTAATTATTTTTGACATGCATATTTTTTTCAGCTTCATTGAGGTACAATTGACCAATAAAATTGTAAAATACTTGAAGTGCACGCCATGATGATCTGATAAATGTATACATTATGAAAGGTTTTCCCCATCAAGTCAATGAACATATCCATCACCTCACATGTTTTTCTTTTTTTTTAAACCCAAGGTTCTTGGTGTCCGAGGTTTCTGGGTGCAGGAGTATATTTGAAAAGAATCCAGGACCTTGGACACACTCACCCTTTTCTGTTGGTAGCTATTGTCACAAGTGAAGCAAACATAAATCAAAGTATATTTATATTATAGAAGGACTTTTCTCCAAGGCCTCACTCATGATCTACCTTCTTTATGAGGCCTTCCCTGGTCGTTAGGTCTATAGTGAATCCCTGCTCTCTGAGTTCCCCAAATACATTGCTTTTAAGTATGGTCTCCAAGAATCTGTCTGCTTTGTGTCTTCAATTAGATTATAACCACTCAGAGGACAGGGTGTGCACCCCAAATTTTTCATAATAGTGAGCATTGTGCCGGGCACAGAAGGAGATGCACCAAAGTGCTTGTTAAAATAAATGGAAAGGTTCTATTTGTAATATGAGACAAGGCAAGGCTCCTTTGGATTATACAGAAACATATTCTTGAAATGGGCATTCCAAGCTAATACTAAATATTTGAGGCCCTCAGGCCTCAATAAGGGATATAAAGTATTATTTTTCTTCTACTGAAATATCCCCTTGCAAATAGAAGTCTCACAGGACAAGGAGTATGGCTGGAACTGGACAGACCAGATGCCAGAATAGCTAAATTTATTTTTGGACCATAAGCCTGGCCTCCAGGGAAAGAAGGAACTTGTCAATTTCACTTTTTGCTTGGATCAGAAGATTGAGCCTGGCAGAGAAACACTGTTTGGGACTAGTAGTTCTCTGGAATTTCTAACTTTCTCTGGGGTTGGGAGGAGTCGGGAGAAGAAAATGCATCATTTGAATGATGGCCATGGTTACGACAGGCCCTGCGTGCCAACCAGAGGGAAAGAAAGTACTTGCTGAGCAAAGTAACTGGAAAGCAGTTGCTCATATGTTAAACTAAGCTACATGGTCGAAATCCAGAAAATGTTGACTTTTGGACCAGCAACCAGTTGGAAATAGGCTTTCTGGCTAGAAAGCAGCATGCGGTGTTATGGATGGAAAGGACAATTGCAATGCCTTTTCCCTGGGTGCGCAGAGCTGCCAGATACTGGGGGGCCATCGCAAGCATATTTACTTACTCTAGCAGATTTCTCAATAATTCCAGCAACAGGAAGAGGTGACCAGCTTGATCATGTGTACATGGCCAGGTGGTGGAGTCAGGACAGACTTGTCAGGCTGTGGAGCTCGGTGATAACATTTCCATCCTGCCTACCCCTGGTGCGTGAACACACAGGGCACACGGAAATTAATCTAAGTGCTGCATGAGGCACAGTAGTATTGGGCCAGTGTCATGAGTCCAGCTGGGTGAATTCCCAGCATGCCAGATCATAGGGGCTGTTTCCATGGTCTTCCCCCGAAGCTCGGTGACGCTCCCAAGTCTCAGTTCTTTTGCAGGTCACATCTGAGATTCTCTGTGCACCACACAAGGAGCATCTAACTCTATGGCATGAGATTGGACACTGTAGTCATCACACAACAGAAGCGGAATTAGAATCTGAAAACCTAGCCTTGAATCTCGGATGTCATTTACCAGCCAGATGAGGAAAGGAAGTCACAATCTCCTGGACTATCTGTTTACTTACCTGTAAAGTTGGATCCATCTCTCTACTTCACAGGATCATTCTGAGGATAAAATGAGATGAGCCATTTGCCTTGCCCTCTTCTTAGCCAGAGGTGGTATTTCTAACTTAACCATCTCCTTGAATCTTGACCACTCAGGAAGTAGAGACTGTTTTTATCCCCATTTTACAGAGGGAAAGACTGGACCCCAGAGTAGTAAAGTGACTTGTGTACGGTTCTGCCACTAGGTGGCAGAACCAGGATTTGAACCCATCCTGTCTAGCTCCAGAAAGCTGCCCCACCACTGTGTTACTTCTCAGCAGGGGAAGACAGGCACTTCCCTTAGAGATGGTCTTTGTTTTTGTCTGGAGAACGACAAGTACTTTTGTTATTGTTCCAGCATCCAGTCTGGGCTCTCTTAACGGAGAGCACCAGGCAGAGTTTAAGTCTACTAAGTAGGGAGCAGTACATTCAGGTTTGCTCTTTTGGAAGGATGTAGGGTGGAGGCTGGATGAGGCAGGCAAGGGGAGTAGGCAAAGCTGAATGCAGGAGTTGGGTGGGAAGCATGTTCACACAGTCCAGAGGAGAAGGCGTAAGGGAGCAGAGCTAACCTTTGGTAGGATCTCTCAGGCACAGGCAGGGGGGAGGAATTAAGTGCTGGTGCTGATGCTTCCTGTCTGGTTGGAGAAAGGATTCCCTCCTCATGTAGTGAGTGGTCCATTCAATGGAAGTAAACCCTAAGGGTTATAATCCACACAAAAAGGGAAGCCATGGTTCTCTTGGGTTGAATGCAGTGGATGGTGCTCTGGACCAGGAGCTGGTGTGATGCAGCTGTGACCATTCCCAAGATGGCCCTTTGGAGACTATCCTGGGCAGAGACCTTCAACATCCGGCTGGACCTTTTGTGGTGTTATCGTCTCCAAGTGGGTTGGGCACCCAGGAGAGGTCTCCTCTCCCCACTCTGACCCAGCTGTGGGGTCTTTGCACCCACAGACCATCCTTCCCCATCAATATTTTTCTTCCACTCCCCCAGTTGGAGAACAGGTCCCCTCTGACCTCCTCTCCCATAACTCCTAGGCCACAGAGTGGCTGCCCCTTGGCCCTCCAGTCCAAGGCAGGGAGCCAGGATGCCTGGGTCCCAATCCTGGATTCCCACCCCCACCCCCTGCAGGGTTCCAGGTGGGCATTACCCCATAGCCACAGGGGCCCTCCCCAGCAGGCGTATAACTAGGACGTGCTTCACCTTATCTCCTAGGCACTTCTCTTGAGGGAAATGCTTTAGGACTTGGGTTGTCATCCCCTGGGAGCTTCTTTATAAGAAGTGAACGCATGCAGTCCCCACTCCCAAGGCCATTCACAGCCAGTGCCGCGCGGGTCCCCTTCTCAGTTGTTTTTGGTGTCGATGCGATGAGGAAACAGATTTCTTAACTCCTTTGAATCCTAGTATCCTCTTCAGAAAAATGGGGCTACAAGTATTTTTCCTGCTTATTTTACAGGACTGTTGGGACAACTCGTGGAATTAGGTCGAAAATTACACACGGTTAAGGCCTGATTTTTAGCCGGGTGGGCGTTCCGGGAGTTAGGGCCGCTGGAGCTCTTCGAGGCTTCCTCAGACAGAAGGACCGCGAGAAAGTTCCTCTTGCTCCCAGGCTCTCCGGGAGCCCACTCCGGCTGAGCAAGCGGGTGTCGCTCCTCGGTGGGGTTGACCGCGAGCCGCCCCTCTATCCGCTCTCCGATTGGCTTTCACCTGCCAGAGGGTCGGCTCTTACGGGCCCCTCGGACCGTCAATCAGGGCCGTCTGGCTCCGCCCCTCCCCTCCCGGGGGTTTATAACGGGAATTCCCATGGCCTGGGCTCTGGCTTCCAACCTGCTGCCGCCGCGGCCCGGCCGAGCCGAGCGAGCGAGCGCCGCGCGCAGAGCACACGCTCGCGCTCCAGCTCCCCTCCCTGGCGGTTCATGACCGCGCGCTGTGAGCGCAGCGCCGCCGCCCCCGCCGCCCCGCCGCCCGGCCGCCGCTAGGGCCCCCGAGGGAAGGAAGGCAGGAAGGCAGGCGCAACCGTGCGCCCCGCGGAATCCGCGTCCCCCCGCCCGCAGCCGGCTGCCCGGCCCGGCTGGCACCATGCTGCCCGCGCGCTGCGCCCGCCTGCTCACGCCCCACTTGCTGCTCGTGTTGGTGCAGCTGTCCCTAGTTCGCGGCCACCGCACCACGGGCCCCAGGGTAAGTGCGCCCCCGGCCGCGCGCCCACCTGCGGAGGGAGACTGAGGTCGCCTGCCCCCATCCCTCGGGGCGGGGGGGGGCGGGGGTGGAGGGGGAGGGGAGGTGTCAGACCTCGCCCCCCCCACCCCTCCCCCCGCCGCACCTACCACACGGTCCCCGTGGGCTTCTGGGCGAATAAAAATTTCTCCCGTTCTTGCCCCCACCTCCCTCCTTTCTTGCAGCGCCGATCTGCCTCCCGCCTTCCCCCTCGAACTGTCACTGGGTTTTCTTTCCCTGTCTCTTCTCCTAGAGTATTTTGCCCCGAGCGGTTGCCTCCAGCGTCCGAAAAAGGCTCGCTCTCCGCTCCAGTGGGCTGCCCTGTGGTCTCACGTCGCGCCCGGTCCGGGTCCCGGAGCGTCGGCGTTCTTGGCAGGCGGCAAGGGGGTGAGGGGCAGCTCTGCCTCCAGAGTTTTAGGTTACCTGAGAGCCACACAAGGACCTTGTGTTATTGTTTTAAAAAAGTGATCGCTGCTTGTAAAACCCACAGCAGATAATTTTAATGCTCTCTCCTGCTGGGCACAGCCCCGGAGCAGGGGTGGAGGTGGGGGGCTGCGGAGAGGAGCTGCGCAGTGCTAGAGTCTCTTCCCCCTGACTTCGGGGCTGGGAGGTTGAACTACTTGTTGAACCTTGGTCTGATTGGAGTTTCTGAACGATATGCAAACGTGCCAATTCTGTGCACAGGACGGGCTGTCCAGAGCGTTGTAAAATCTCCTGGAACTGAAGGCATTGTGTTCATGGCTGGTCTAAATTATTGCTCCTCCCACCCCAATTGGTCTAAATGAAGGATTCCGTTGCCTTAAAAAAAAAAAAAAAGTGCTATTAAACCACCTGGTGGTTCATTTGACCGAACTTAATCTAGAGGATCTCTGGCCAAGAATCAGCTTATGTCAGGGCAGTCTCTCCGGATAGCTGCTTGCCTCGACTGGCAGCCTGAGAGTCCGTGTGAAGCAGCTGGAATCTTTGTGAAAACAAGGTCGGCTCCCTAAGCGCCGGGGGCTTTCCTGGGTATCTGCGGGCCTAGCCCCATTACCACCTGTTCAGACCGCAGGTTCTTTATTCGGAGCTCTTGCTCTAGGAGAGTCCTCTTTATAGCTGTCGTGTGTGGAGGAAGAGCCTTGCAAAGGCTGGCCAGCCTTCCCGACCGCCCAGATACCGGCTGCTGCTGACGTGGGAGCCCAGCTATCACTGGGAGATCAGATTTGCAGCCACTTAGGAAAGAAAAGTGTTTGTCCCGTGTTGTGCCGGCCCTTGCTTTTATGACCAGATGTGCCACAAAAAGCAGTTAAGGTGCCGCAGATTAGATCCAGGGCGTGTCGTAAATCCTCGACAGCAGGCGTTTTCGAAGCCCAGCAAGCGTGGGCTCGGGGAGGGACTTTTATGGATGCAGATGAGGATGCTTTTTAAATGAAGCTGCTTGATTTGATATTAGGACTCCGCAGCTCTTAAACTCCGAGGTCAGGAGAGCCACAGTGTTCCTTCCAATAATTAGGAACAGTCAACACAGAGACGCAGACCAGAGCACCCCGACTGGAATCTGGATGCCCGCCCACACGAGGGCCGGAGACAAATGGTGGGGGGCTCATTTGCTGCTGGGCATGTCTAGCATCTGAAGCCATATGGCTTTCCTTCTCTGCCTCCTGAAATTGGAGGAAGCAACTTTTAAGGGAAGGCTAGAGGCTTTAGGGGAAAATCGGGACATTGGTTAGGTTTCCCTCCAGCTTCTTTAGTTTAATCATTCGATAGATCTGATGAAATAAAACAGGAGCTGTAAATAGGCTTGTGTGGATCCCAGCTGCGTTCTCTCTTTCTCTCTCTCTCTCTCTCTCACACACACACACTGTAAAAGTACCAAGGGAAAGCTGTTGTCTTGAGCATGTGCTTACTTGGGTGCATTTATAGGCTACAAGAAGAGCTGCCATTCAGGGACATGGGGGCTGGGCCGTTTCCATGACCACTTACGCATAGAACAACAAGGCAGGGGGTCTTGTTAGTGCCATTTTGCAAGTGAGACCCTGGGAAGCTAACTGGCTTGCTTGAAACACTCATGGTGCACATGTAGCTGTGGGACCCACATCCCAGTTTATATGGATTTACAGGTGGTGTGCTCTCCTCGCCACCAAGCCGCTGCAGGGAGCGCCCATCCCACCAATGGCGCTGTCCCTCTCACAGGAAGAGATGGCTCCTTGAGACAATACTGAACCTGGACGCATTAGGGGAGGCTGTAAGAAAAGGTTGATAATATTTTTTGGTGTCTGAATCACTAAAGGGTGATGCCTTTGAGTTTCAGGCAATCCCCAAAGATTCCAGCTCTCTTCTGTGGCTTCTTGGTGGCCTGAGGAATGTGGCTCTGGTGGCCAGTGTCAGTGTCAGAGAAGCAGAAACATCTGGTTTGTTGCAGTATTCCCTTGGGCACCCCTGGGTCTCTTCTGTTAATCTTTTGAGTGACAGAGGCTTAAGGATTGGCATCTTTTCCAGCTGGCTTTCTAGGAAACCGAGAGCATGCCCTTTTGGTTTAACTTTATCTGGCCCACTAATTGAGCTCCCCCAAGGCCTAGACCCCAATCCTCACTCCCTTATTTGCTTCCTGCCTTCATAAAATTCCCGACATCTGTTTGACTCTGGAAACCCACAGCTATCAAGTATCAGATTGGAGGCTATTTTGTAGGAAGCACCTGATTTTTTGGTCTCTGAGCTCTGAGCAGCCACTTGGCTACCTGGGACGCTGGTCAGGATCCTTTTAATTACCGAGGAGGCAGCCATTTCTTTAATCCTGTACAATTTACCGAAAATGTTTCGGGGGAGGGTAGAGTGGGGGAGGGGCTATCCCAGGCTGATGGAGTCTGGCTGATGGTCAGGCCAAGTCAACTCCCTGTCTTTGTCTAAACCTCTGGCTGCCCAGGAGCTGGGTGATGGCGGGAACCGGCCCATCTTCTCTACTGGTGCATCCCCAGAGCCCAGCACGGGGCCAGGTGCTGGGTGGGGAAGGACTGTGTTGTTGTTTATGGAAAAAATAAATTAATGCAGACAATGTATGTTTAACAGCATTCTATGGGTTCCGCTTTCTTAGTGCTTTTGCACGACTGGAGGCCGGAAATATATTTAAGAAATTTGAAAAGAGGCGAAAATGGGAAGGTCAAGAAGTCTGAGTAAGGAATTGGGTTTCTTGTTTTTTGTGTGTTCTTTATTGGTTCTCTCTCCTCTTGCTGGCTCAGTTTGCCCTTCAAAACCCAGCTCCTGCACCACTCCCCAGGAACTCTCCTGCAGAACACCCTTTGGGGGAGAATTGGTCACTCTCACCTTCGACCAGCTCCTGTATTTGGCTCACTTGCATTCTAACTTCGGCTGATCTTTCCACAATGAGCGTCTTGAGATCAGGCTAGCATCTCCCACCTTCTCTGTACTAATGCTGTTGGCACATCACGTACCACACTGTCTTGTGAAATGAACAAACTCACACCACCTTGAGGGCAGAATAGAGGTCTTATTTGTTAGTGTGCTGGGTTACACTGCAAAGCGTTCTCTGAATGTTTACTGAAATAGGTCAGAATCTGCAGTGATGTCCAAGCTAGACCCCTTGCTCTCATTTGAACCTGAAATTGGTTATTTCATAAATAATGTTTGCCCCATTTATAGGCTTTTGTTCTTTGTTTAAAAATTAGTATGTGCAGTGGTTATGGGAGGTTTGGGGGAGGAGAGACAGAACGAGCAAACTGGGATAGGGAACAGGTGTGAAACAGCTTCTAGACAGCTCTCTTTCTTTTGACTAGTCTACGTCAGTGTCTGGACTGGGGTGGGTCCCTGAGTCTGTGTAGACAATCTTCCTATTACCTGTGGGCCTGACAAGACCCTTCTTTTCCACCCCGGGAGATTTATCTGAAATGTTCTTCAGGTGTTAGGCAAAGAACTTGGTTTAAACATTTTGATGGAACTGACATGTGAAATTTAGAGGAGCGAAATTGAGAAGGCCAGGAAGAGGAAATGATCATCTTAGGAACTGTAGGAAATGCTATCAAATGGAAAACACTTTGATGTTATCTCATTTTCTCCCAAAGTTGAAATTCACATTTCTTATGGTCCAGCAATTTCAGTCCTAAGTACATATGCCCAAGAGAAACTCATGTCCAGAAGGAGACCCATGCAACCATGTTCGTAATGCTGGAAGCCTGGAAAAAGCCCAAATGGCCACTAGCTGGAGGGCAGATTAGTTGATGTTTTCACATGGTAGACGATCATACTCAGGCAAAACAAATGAGCAACACTGACATGCAAAAATATGGATGAATCTTGGTAATAGGATATTAAGTAGAAGAAATGCACTGGAAGACAGAGCATGGCATCTTATAAACTTAAAAAAGAGCTAAAATTAAAGAAAATATCTTCTAGGAATACATATAACTACAATAATGCTCTATGAGGGACGCCTGGGTGGCTCAGTTGGTTAAGCGGCTGCCTTCGGCTCAGGTCATGATCCCAGCGTCCTGGGATCGAATTCCACATCGGGCTCCTTGCTCGGCAGGGAGTCTGCTTCTCCCTCTACCTCTGCCTGCCACTCTGTCTGTGCTCGCTCTCTCGCTCTCTCTCTGACAAACAAATAAATAAAATCTTAAAAAAAAATGCTCTATGAGAAGAAAAGCAAAGTAATGTTGGACAGAGGATTTAGGGCGAACTTATGGGGGAGCAAACGATTGGAACCACATGGTGGGGTAAACCATATGGTTACTGTAAGTTAATGTCAATACTTTACCTTTTGGGGGAGGGAAGGATGGGTTGGAAGGTCGTTGTCCATTAATAAAGATTAGTGGCTGATTAAATGAAAAATGAAAGTGGGGCCTGGATAGGCCAATGTTGAGTATCAGGAACCAAAGTTTATGATTAGTTCAATTCTTGGCACCCCATGCTCAGACAAAAGTTCCTAGAGCAGGAACTCCTGTCTTGCCTCCTTCTGCTATCCCCTCTTCCAGATGTGCACGTGGTCCTACCTAAAATACCACGTTGGGGAATGATTATTGGTTTTGTTTCAGTTCTCGGCCGGTTCGACCCAGAGCAGGCCCAGGCCCTGGCATCAGTATCTACATCAGCTGGCCAAAGGGCTCATTTATAAGGCTGAGTCGGCGGTGGGCTGTCTTCCCTCTCCCTTGCTCAGGGGGATCCATCCTGCATATCTGGGTCCCCTGCCCCGCAGAGTAGAAAAGTTCACTAGCTGATGCTTGGGTCATAAGCCTTACTTGCCCTTTGGGGGTGGGCTGGGGGAGGGGCACGGAGTGCATCTGATGTGATGCCTGTCTTCATCCTGGCCTCCTCCCTCAGCCCCCTGGCAGAGCCTGGGGGAAGGGAGCATGGCTTTCCTTAGCAGGTACAGGGCACCCTTTCTCTCCCGACTACATAGAGATCTATTGTTTAAGCAGCCAAGTTCCTGGCATTGCTGGCGGTGGAGGTGGTGGGGGAGAAAGTCCGTGAGGAGGCCTCCCCCTTCCCTGTTTGTCACCGCGGAGCTGTTTGGGAGAGGACAAGGGTTGAGTTGCGGATGAGAAATCGATCGGAGCTGTGTGTGAGGCCTGCCAAACAGGGTTGGCATTGTACATATGTGCTCTGCACACATCCAGAGTCACTGAGGGGGTACGAGAATTGGATCTCCAAGAACATTCCCAACAGCCCCTTAAAGACTCCAAAGCAACATGGGTCATTATAGCAATTAATTAGATTTCATTTTGCATCTGACATCATTCTAAACTCAATTGCTAGATCACAAAATAATCTTACCTTTGGCAGAAATCTAAGCTTGTTAGGTGTGGAGCCCTGCACACTTCCCAGACATTGACTTCAGCCTCCTTTTTTGGAAGCCAGGGTTGGGCAGCCTCTGCCGAGCGAGCGGGGAAAGGCTGCTCAGGAGAGCTGGAGTTCCAGGACAGCTTTCCCCACCCCACCCCCAACCCCTCAGTTGGGAGGACCACACTGAGTGGGGTTCCAAGAGACAATGCAGCAGATGCTTTGAAACCTGACAGATACTCTACAAATGTGAGCAGCTCTGCCCTTCCTCTTTAATATCCGTTTCACAGGGCAGTGT
>PISX010012290.1:0-61310 GCA_004024625.1 Mellivora capensis | reverse complement strand
GTTTCCTGAGTTAAGTCCTCCCGCCCCCCTCCAGGGGGAGGGCTCTGAGGAAACCGGGCCTTTAGGCTTTTGTTCTCTGGAGGTTTTTATGTCTGTTCCTTTGTTTTCTCTCCCCCCTTGGCAGCTCCGGATGGTTCTTGGAGGTTTAGAGGAAAGCAAACTGCACCCAGACCTCCCTCCCAGAGAGAAGCCCCAGTCCATTCCCCTCTGGGTTCTGCAGGGCAGGTTCCCAGCCGCGATCTCTGGGGACACCTGTGTGTCCTGCTTGTACTCAAAACCACAAGCGGCAGCTGTCTGGGCAGCTCCAGACCGCCAGAGAGTTTCCAAGCAGGGAAGGCACACAGAGATTTTCCCGCCGGCCCGAGCTGGGAGCGATCAGACTTTCTGGGTCCTAGAGAGCCCCGCTGGTGCCCGCGCACCTCTCTAGCACGGCGCGGCACACACGTGGGGACTGCAAAAGTCTGTTTCTGCTCCGGGAGGGTCCCAGCCCCTGCCACACGCCAAGCGCCCTTAGGAGGTCTCCTCGAAGCTCAGCGACCAGGACCTGGTTTCTCCGCGGCACTCTCTCTGGCTCAGCGCCAGGGGTGTCTGTCTTCCGTGGGGGACTTAAGCCCCTGTCCCTAACAGTTCCAATTCCCACAATTTCACCCTGCGATCTTTTCTCTTTTTGAGTGCTTTTTATTGGTCTTCAAGTTAATGCTGGTCCCCAGTCGTAGGGCACTCTTGTATTGGGGTATTACTTCCCAATGCGTCTCCTCTGGTGGCTCCATCCCCCTTTTGTTTATCTTCGGATACCAGTCAGGCGTTCCCACTCCGCTTTACCTGCCCACTGGCGTCTTCTGCCCCCGTAGAGATCCTGACGTCCCACTGGCGTCTTCTGCCCCCGTAGAGATCCTGACGAGTAGAATTCTGGTCTCAGGCTGATTTCATGAGTGATCGGAGTTCCTTGGTAGGTAATCAGCTCACTTTAGGGGACAGGTTGAACCAGAGCCTCCTCCTAATTCCCCGCCATCTTGTCTCCCCCAGACCCCTAACACGTTTTTCAAATGACTTATTTTATTTATTATTTCTCTCTCCCACTAAAATGTAAACTTATTGCAGGAATTTTTTTTCTTTTCTGTTTTGTTCACTGCTCTGTCCTTAGCACCTTGAAGACTAGTTCATTGTAGGGAAGGAAGGAAGGAAAAGAGAGAGGGAGGGAGGGAGAAAGAGAGAGAAGGAGGGAGGGAAAGAGGGAAAAAGGAAGAATGAGAAAGAAATTGAGTGATGATATTGCCAAAAATATAGGATGATACTGCATTTTTAATTCTTATTATAGTACCATAAATGGACAGATTTATTTTTTATCATCTGCATTTTTAATTCTTATTATAGTACCATAAATGGACAGATTATTTTTTAATTCTCATATCACTGCAAAATTACTTAAATGTTACATTTCAAGATTTAAGAATGTTACTTGTGTGGTTGTTAGGTGTTAAATTCTGAATAAAGGTGAGGCAAAGTACCACTGCTGAACTCAACACTTAACAAAAAATACAGAACTTTCTAATGGAGGCACCATTGGCATTCAAACCTTTAGGACCCAAGTGAGCTTTCCTACAATAAAACGATATGGTTCTTCCTTATCTGGCCAGATGCTGATAACTTCTTTCCCTCATTTTGAACCTGGCATACAATTTAAATGTGGCTGGAATGATTTTTTTTTTTTCCATGAGTATATAGCAGACATGAGTATAAGAGGACAGAAAGCAGACAGACAAATAACAGTCAAGGGAGGTATCTTTGCTTCACAGACTTGTTTTTTTACCTCAGAAACTATATTTATAGGTGCACTTTCAATTCTATAAAATAAAAGAGTCTTTACAAACAAAAGCGTATGTCAACACTCCACAAATTTTCATATTTCCATCATCCTAGCTCTCAGTGTATCTTCTCTTGTACCATTTGTTTGGCTCACTTTGGAAGTCAAAGAGCCACCTAATTTGGGGAAGTGCGGCTAGATTCTTTTTTGGAATTTTAATAAACATTCATAGTTTTCTTAGTCCACCTGAGAGACTTGATGACAATATTTATATTAGCTGGGGGTGTAGCAGATTGGATAAAATCAGCAATTTTCCTCTTCTCTTCTAGGGCAAACTTGATCAACACTTCTTCTGATGTAAACAGGTTGGCCTCAAAATGTTCTCTTTGTACCTGACAGGTTCCTGTTCAATGAGTAAACTCTTATTTATTTGGCTTTTTAAAAAGGTCTTTTCCTCCCCATGTCAATTTATCCAACTTTAATCTCAAATATTTTTAATCAGAGTGGTTTGCCTTTAACTATCTATTCTACTTCAATATATTCAAATAGGTTGCACTTTCTTCTCTCTCTCTCTTTTAACAATTTCATGTTTTTACTAGGACTAGAGCCTTTTTTCCCTCTGAGTATAAACTGAGTGAGTCTCTCTAAGGATAATTAAGAAAATTATGCCTAAAAAAGGGACCACGTGTGACTTTTCGCCTTCATGGATCCAATAATTTTATTTGAGGCCTCCAGCGTATTTCCTTTACATGTGTTTCTTTTAAAGAAGGTCGTTTTTGAGCTAACGGAGGAGTGTAAACATCATACATCTGCAAATTTGGTAGTAGTAAAGCACTGTATTACCAATATAATTCCCGGATTACATTAAATTCATCCTTTTTTAAAGCTTACTGGTGTAGTTTACATTAAACAAATGTTCATGGTGTCCACTGAGCATCCAAAGAATAAAATGTTAGTCTTCCTTTTCCCATGGATGCCTGGTTATTAGACTGGGCCTCAGACCCAGTCTCAGGTTTCTTAATGCTAGTCAGTTGCCCTGTGATATGCTCTCTTCTCCATATTGACTCCTTTTCAGGAACCCTACTTCATTGGCTGATGTGCTGAGTTCCTACCTACTTACTTTTCACCAAGTTCTCCAGAGACATAGCCTGTTCCTGTGGCCCTGGTTCTCTGCTAGGGTTTTGCCACATATGGATAAAATTTTTTAGGATAGTTACTGGGTCACTTGTCTTCCAAATATTGGCTGATGTCAGGATGTTGTTCAGTCCTAGCGACTGCCACAAGTTAAACACCATTTCCAGGATTAGCCTAGAGAATATTAGATTCTTCATATACTATGTTTAATGCACATGCTGCCATCCTTCCAGAATTGTCTATGATAGCTGAGTCACTTTCCCAGTTTTCTTCTTGCCTTGGTGAGGCAAACTTTGGCCTCCACTTTTCTCTCTTTGTTGGTAGGATATAGCATTCCAGATGTGCCATGCCATAGAATAATAGCCATCTTCCCAGTTCTCCCCAGGGATGTACCAAATTTGAGCCTCCTCCTGCAACCATCGTTTGGCTGGCTTCTCTTCCCTTTTTCACCCAGTATTGTTGGTGGTTTTCAGGCTTCTGTCTTTGCCCTCTTCTCTTTTCATTCTCCTTTGGTGACTGTATCTACTCCCTTGATTTTAATGACATGTCTTAAATGCCAAGTCTTCATCTTGAGCCTGGATCTCTCTCACGTGCTTTAGGTGTGTTTATCCAATTGGTTACAGATCTCTCTGCCTGAATCTCCACCTTACCAATGTGGTTCCCCAAATTCAGTGCAGTATCACCTTTCTGAGCTTGTACATGCTGATTTCTCTGCTACAGATGCTTCCTTCCATTGTTTCAAAACATGATTCAGAGGCCATCTTTTTTGTGAAAACTTTCTTGAAGCTAATCATTACACCTTTTACATTCAGGGTGGTGAAGAAGGACTGGTGTCATGGAGGAAAAGTTTCAGCTTCACTGGATGGGCAAGAATTCTTACCTAACAAATAGACATTGAGTGTGAGCAGCCTTGTGAAACTACTTTTTGCTGAGACAATGAGAGTTTTGCTCATATTTCACCATTGCTTTTGGTAATAATAATTACAGCCTCCTGATAAAGTAAGTAAGTTATAAGAATTTATCAAATTGACTTATAGGACACTGAAGGGCTAGGAACCCAATCAAATGCTAATATTTTTTAAGTGCAATTAATTTTTATACTGTAACTTACTGGAATTATAAAGGTTTCTGCTACCATTTTTGAAAATACACATATTAAAAGGAAGAACAAAAACTTATTTTAAATATATACTATAAAAACAGTGTTAGCAAAACAGTGATGTATTAAAAAAAATTCAGACTTTTTTTAGAGTGTAAAAAGATCCAACCATATCCTTTATAATATTTAGGACGGCAGCAGAATTGATTTGGCCAGCTGGCCCCACTTTAGCGAAATTATATTTCATATTCAGCTCTAGTAGCAATGAACATTGTTTTCTCAGCTGGTGAGACACAACATATCATTTTACTACCAATAGAAACCTAGAATTCAATAAAAATCATGGCCAAAAGTAATGGCACAATGACATGACAAAGAGACATGGGTCTAGGTTTTATATCTTCTTTGGAAATGACAGCAAATGGCAGCAGAGCACATAATCGGAATGCGGTTTTTGTGATTTCATGGTAATGACTAAGGTCAATGATAAATGTACTGATAACAAACATGCATGAAATCACTTATCCTAGCTGGTGGTGTGGTACAGTAGAACAAGCCAGACCCTAAGAATTAAGAATCGTGGAAGCCAAAATTAACTTTGCTACCAAATATATTCTTGGACAAGTCACTTGCTTAGCCCTCAGTTTTCTGTCTGTAAAAATGTCTGGTCCATAACTCTAGGTCATTTCTAGTTCTGAAACTCTTATTTTAAGACACATCGACATGGAGCCATGGCGCAAAGCTTCAGGGAAGTGGAAGGCCAACTTAAGGTGACTTCGTAAATTCATGTCTGTCTCCTCTTGCATTTTCTACGATCTTCTGAGAGATTCAGAATACAAGGACATCAGAGACTAAGATGAAGGGGAAAGTCAGGGGAAGGGACGTACATGTTCTTTAAAATATTTGGAGCTGCAAGGCTGAATCACATTTGGTTGGGCACATTGTGTGGAAGTTGTCACCCACCACAATAAGGAAAAGATGAGAAGGCTCTAGTCACTCTGCCATTTTCCCTTCTTCCCCCCTACCAGGACACAGTATTTATGACCGTAGGCCTGAGACTAGGCAAAAGCTACCTTTCCGTGCAACCATGCAGACTAGCGATTAAGCCATTGTGACTCAACTCGAGATCTTCCCTTGCAGACTCCCATGATGCTGGGATTTGGGACTCTGAAAGCTACATTCTTCTTTTGCCTGTAGTTTCCCTAGGGTTCCATGAATAGGGAGCACTGAACAGAGAATGGAAGGCTGGAAGAGGAGTACAAGAATTTCTTCTTCCCTATCTTGAGATTCCTATCAGTATTCCCTCAGCAATATACTTTATTCCAGAAAGAGCAGTTGGTTCAACCTCTAGGTGCTTTTGATCATCTCAGAACTGATCCTGTATTGTTGCTTCCCAGGTACTGCCAGCAGCTAGGCACATGCCCTCCTCAGAAGTCTGAGCTCCAGTTCTTCAAAGCTGCCAGCTCTGGCAAGTCTGTCCTTTTCCCTTTGTTCCCTCAACCCCCGGGGGTGATGCTTTCCGCAGCTGCCCTTGTATTTCCTCAGTGTTTCATCCTATTCCTTTATTCCTTCCACTCCATAGCCACCTCCCTATATTAAATCCCCACTCTTGAAATACCTACTGTGGTTTCAGTTTTCAAGAACCTGCTCTTGCTGACACAACACGTGATTTCTCTTCACTTGTCAGCTGTTTTTCACCACAAACAGCACTTCCAATAGAGAAGAATGAATGGGTATCCCTACAACTAATTCCAGAAGATTCCTAAAGGATGATGATCAGACTCCCTTTCATTTGCACCCACGCCATCCATTATTCGAAACTATTAACTTTCATGACTAACAGATTCAGATTTCTTCAAATGTCATCTTCCAAAACCTATTATAGTTATGATAGTTAAGCAGGGCATAAAGAAAGGACTAAGTTGTTTCCTTCTCTTTATAAAAAAATAAAACATCCATCAACAGGAACCATCAGAAAAGGATTATATTCTCCATTGAGTTATTTCATAATCAATACTATTTTAACTTACCCAAGGCAGAAAAGCATCAAGTTAAAATTACCATAATGGTCAGTAAGGGAAAAAGTTACTGTTATTGTTAAGAAATCATTATTAAGCAAAATAAATAATGAAAGGAAACCAAGTCTTACCAAATCCTTTTAGAGAATGACTTTCCTTTGCCTGGACAGTATGTTATTAGCATCTGAAAGAAAACCAGGATTTTGCTCTAAGCAGCAGATTCAAAGTTAATGTGCAAAGGATACTGCCTCTTTGTAATTCATTCAATAATAGAATACTTTATTGAATAAAGAGAGCCATTTAAACTTTACATATTGAGCAATTGTTCATCTGCAAAAATGTCAGAATGCCAAAAAAGCAAAGGAGCAAGTTACAAAGGATTTCCAATTTCTTAGATAAGATCTTAAAGCAATATATGATATCATTCATAAATATATATCTATACACAGGTGTGTGTGTGTGTGTGTGTGTGTGTGTGTGTGTGTGTATTATTAGCAATGGCAAAGTCATGCTGTTCTCAATTCAATAGTGAAAGCTAAATCTGGAAGGCATCTCTGTTTGTATTTTCAGGAATTCAGTATGACTGTTTGAAAGTAGATTAAGGTCAAGTAGCAGCCATGATATTTTATTTCAAACCATTGTCTATGATAAGAAAAAGCATTAGGAGGGGAAAAAATCTTATTATTTTAAACCATGTTGATAATTTACGTTAATGAAAGTAAGAGTAAATGTCTGTGGTGCACTCAAGAGTTTGAATTAGGGATATTGGGGTGGCTCAGTTGGTTAAGCATCTGCCTTCAGCTCAGATCATGATTCCAGGACCCTGGAATCAAGCCACATGGGGCTCCCTGCTCAGTGGGGAGTCTGCTTCTACCCCCCACCCCGGCTCTCCCACCAACCCCATGCACATGTTTGTTCTCTCTCTCTCTCTCTCTCTTCCACACACACCCATGCTCTCTCTCTTTCAAATAAATAAATAAAATCTTTTAAAAAAAAAGAGTTTGAATGAATATTGTATATTTTGTCTACTGCAATTGATCCATGATTCAAAGAAATTGCAGACTACACATGAGACTTCCAGCCCTCCATGAATCCAGAGCCCAAAGTGGCCCAGAGCCTTGAATTTGGAGCCTTTGGTAGTGCAAGCCTCCACTGCTGTACACTCTGCCTTTCCATGCCCCCAGCCCATTGCACATATGCTGGTGTCCAACCCAGGATTGAAGGGTCCCCTCACAACACTCAACTCTGAAATGTGACTGTGATAAACCTACCTCTTCCTCCCCTATAAATGCCTTGCCAGATTTTAAAACTGGAAAATCAGAACTAACTGGAAAATCAGAAATTGCTCCTCCCCTCTAAATTTTGTGGAAGGGAAACACTGCTGGGGAAACCCTGGAAATCACCCATAGATTGTAACAAATCTATTTCGTGTGGGCTTTGGATATGACTGTAAGTATGGTAAGTGTTAGGTTTCCACTTACAAGACTAAGACAGTGGGGTAATAGCTATCAGTGGAGAGCAGGGAATGAAGGGTTGTCCTGGGTCTCCTAGGCTGAATCAAGAGAATTACACAGAATGGACCTAGAAAAGCCATAGTTTACCAGCTGCTGTTTGTGTGTCTTTGCCCTCATTCAGAAACCCCAGGGGACATTCTTTGTTGATGTATTTTCTTAGAGAATTCCCCTTAAATCCTGAGGGGGCTTCAAAAGCTTAGCCATTAGGAAGCAGGGGGAATAATCCCCCTCTCTCAACACACTCTCAAAAAGAGGAGCATTTAAAAAAAAAAAAAAAGACAACATATTAACCTTATTAGAGTTAACAAGAAAAGAAAGTGAAAGTGAGACTAGGGGATTTACAAAGAAATTAGGGGAAGGGTGCTGCCATTTTTTAATTTGTTTACCTCACACCTAAACTACAGGAGAGGTCTTTCCCAGCCTCATTCCCAGGATCCCACCCCCTGATGTTGGAACCAGGCTATCCTCCAGGATGGACCCAGCACTCAGGTCCCATGTCTGAAGCTAAGACCCACGGTGCCAAATTCTCAGTGTGGGAGTGTAACTGTCAGATGGGGAGAGTGGGGAACCATTTCTCAGTCACTTCTGTACTGAGTAAAGCATTCAGAGATAGGCGAGCCAGCCACAACCCTGGAATGTCTACCCATACCAGGGATGCAAGATTTGTTGCCCCAAGATTCAGCTACCTGACATTTACCTCTCTGACTTGGTCGGTCCTTAGGGTTTTCCTTCTGAAGGTGGATTCAAGTAGCTTCAAGATGGCTCTAAACTATTTCCCTGTTGCCAGGCTGAGATATCCTAGGGGCTATGGATTTAGAGGCTCTGTGATAAGGTCACAGTAGCTAGACTCAGGTGGAACTAGGCAAAAGATATAAAAAAGAAAGTCTTGGACCTCAGGTGGTCTATGATAATAGCAAGAGCAATGAAAATATCTAATCTTACTACTCTTTATCAAGTTCTTATTCTTTTCAGGCATAGGGTCAAGTACTTTGTGCCTTTATTGTATCATTTAATTTTCACAATCCTCTGGGAAGATTTTTTAAACTCCATTTTGTAGATGAGGAAACAGTGGCAGAGACTCTTCGAAGTCAAATAGCAAGTTGCAAGGCCGGGAAAAACCCAGTTCCTTCCAACCGGTGCCCTTTACCTGTAATTCTACTTTGGTACTTGTCACCTCTGGGAAAGTATCAAGACTGAATGGTGGGAGTGGAGGATGCTGCTAACCAGAAAGTTTATGTGATCATAAATCAGGGCAGCCAAAATTTGTACATTGGTGGTTGAACCAGTAGTAAGGGTAATAATCATGGATTGAAATAAATGAAAGAGAGCCAAATATAAAATGCATGTGGTGGGAAGAATATACTAATTTGTCAAGGCTTGGTCTTGAGAGAGGCACTAGCTCCAAGATCCCTTCTATGCAAAGCCCAGCATGTGTACCCATGCTGGGCTCTTAGAAGCTGCCACAGTAAACCAGATATTACAAAGCAATCTCCACAATTACTCCAAATTACCAACAAAACTGCGGCTTCCAGAAAGACCCAAACCAGAAAGCAATATTTCTATGTCCTTCACAAAGTGATTTGCAGTAATTGTCCCGAGATACTTCATGAAGGAGAGAGAGCCTAATTTGTTCCCATTTGTATTTTGCAAATATACGGGTTGTTAGAATATGTGCGGCACTTTCTGCTCTAGTTTTTTGACTTCTACTTCCAAGGAAAAATTAAGCTACATTACCTCCCTTGTTGTATGGGGTATTCTGTTCTTACTATTAATGGTAGGAACTTTCCACTTAGAGGAAATCTTATGATTTATATGCCATTAAAGGATAAAGTCACTGATTATTTTTGGGGGGTTTGAGATATTTAAATCTTACAGAAGTCTAACAACTTTTTAATATATTACTTATTTCAGCTTTATTTATTAAAGTTTTTGGACTTATTTCTCATTCATCCTATGACTTCAGTTTTTGAAATGAATTGCCATGTTTATTTCAATTGTCCATCTAAGTCAAGTACATTTTGGGTATGTATTCAGTAAGACCGCAACTACTAACACCTGAACTTTTCAGATATTAAAAGTAACTGTATCAGAAGCCATAAGTATTTCAAGATTAATTATATTCTTTTTCTCTGCTGACCTCTTGACCTGAGGCCCTGGGGCTATGCATTGTTATGAAGAAGTTCAAGGGACAGCTACAAGTACCACCTTCAGAATGTGATTAACTCAGGGCATAAAGTAATATTTACTCCAGGTATTAATGGTCACAAACCACAGAAGTAAAAAATTGTTCCATTTTATTTCTCCTTAGATATAATACACAAAAATGACTGGCAAAACTAGCCACTTTCTAATAACAGCTTCTAGAGGTCATGGGGAGGTGAAATTGTCACTGTGATGTGCATACAGTGGGGATAAGGCCACTCTCAAAGACACTTGTGATTTTTTTTTAGTGCTATGATGGAAAAACTGCTAGTCACCTACATCCCAGTTGAAAACTTTCCAAAAAAAAGCCAAAGCAGAACAAATTTCTTTGTGACTCTCAGTGAACGCATGAAAATGATATTATACATTCCTGAACACCTGTTAGAAGTAACTTATTTGGACCACGATACATTGCTAAAAGTCTAATATACACAGTTAACTTGGGTATAACTAAGGCAATTATGTATTTGTGCTCTTCCTCTAGAATTTCTCACAAGAATATTGGGAAAAAAATGAGTCAGCAAGCTTGTCCAAGGAGCTCTAGCCCTGGTCTTCCGATCACAGTTGCGTGCAGCAAACAACTTGGCGAACCCACCCTAGAAAGTAGGATCCTGTCTAAGAAACTGTGACATCGGCCCATGATAGAAGTTCCATTTGGACAAGTCTGGACCCCGTCCTGTGCAGCCAGCTTCATAGCATGGAAGAGCAACATGGCTCACTGCAAAACTTCTTTGTTATGTGCAGCTATAAGAATGATACTCAAGTTGCCATTTGCCTTTGCCACTTAAGCTGAAAGAGAAGGGGGCTGAAATAAATGAAGTCTAAGGTGTAAGATTCAGGGCTCTCAAACTCTGGAGTGAAAGAAGTTCTAGAGACTAATGTGGTTAAGGTAATTAGCTAATCATTCCAGAATATGGATCCTATGCTGGGAATGAAACTTAAAAGATGCAATGAAAGATTTTTTCTGAACCCTCAGTCGTCTAAGAGAAGATCCCGAGAATAGAGAAGGGTAGAATGCATAGGATGTAGGAATCCCCAAGCCAATTTCTGCAGAAGAGTTCCATACTCTCCTTCACCAGCTCTTCCCTATAAATGGCAGATATCATTACTTTCTTTCCTGTTTTTTAATCTAATCCTTTCAGCAAGGAGTTGGATCTCATCACAATTAAAAATCATATAACAACCTAAGGAGTCCTTCCTTCTCTCATTCATATACACATACACTCAAATATACAGCATTTGTACAGGTAAAGCTATAAACCAAAGCAATAAAGCTCTTATGGTAGAAGCTACAGCTGTAAAACTTTTATGGTAGAATCAGGTATTGAAAAGAAATAACAGAATTGTCATGTATATAGTGGTGAAGGTAAGAGAAAGAAGGAGGGTTATTTAGATCTGATTATATTATACTTTATCTTTTGGAAAATAATTATAGAAAAAGCTTATTATAGTCTTGAATCTTCTTTCTTCACCAAGCACCTGTCTCTATGTCTACTTTTACTCCTGACCCATAAAACCTGTGAGGATAAGGAAATGGACCTCTCACACTCTCTGTATCCCCAATGATCAAAATAATGGCCACAGTGGAATTCTGCTGAGTGAATGAGTAAATGACCAAATTAAGTTTTTAATCAGTACCTAATTATCATCAGAAATAATAAGTAGGAAATTATTCTCAAACCCGGTGGGTATTAAATGGTATCATCTTTCCATACTTTCTTTGTGTATTTATTGTGTCTTGTTTTTATTACAGTGTGTCCAGTTTTAGCAGCTGACCACTCACCATCATGTAACTTGACCACAACCATAGGAGAGAAGAGGGCAAAAGGCATTGGAGGGAAGATCCATTGCACATCACAGATTAAATCAGAAGGTAAAGAGATCTCACTTGCTTCATTCATATGTGAATCATCTGGTCTCCCTTCATCTGGTCAAATATCACAGCGCTTGTTCATCCAGCGGGAGATGAAATTCTACAGGACAGTTCGTGTGTGTGTGTACACGTAGACATCCAGTTTGTACTCACAGCAACGTCTGTACCACGGTGGTGAGCTGTCTGCATAAATCTATTTCTAAAAAAACAAAACCATGGTTCAACATGACATCAAATAAGAGTGTCTGGGGGGAAAAAAAGAAAAATAATTTAGAAGCAATTAAGAAGCTAATGCTATTGACTCACATTTGAAGAACTTGTTTTGTCTGATTAAAATTGAATAAGGCACTGAAAATCAGGAATATAAGCCTGCTTGCTTCAGGAATCCCAGTTGCCTGCCCTCTTTATTTCAATTTCCACTTACTCTTTGCAGAGACAAGCTACTGGAAACTTCCATTTTTATTCCCTATGGCTTGAAACACTTTAAAAACTGTGGGTTTTTGAACCTTCAGTGTAAAGTATTGACATTATCACCACCACAGAATTCATTTTTTTTATAGCCTCATCACTGAGTAACACTGACATAAAATCATGTGTTGAATATTGCACTTCATTTATATCTGAGCTCGTTATCATGTTGCTCTTTTGGAAAGGATTTTAGCATCTACTCTGATGCAAACAGTAGCTCTCTCTATGGAGGCAGATGTAACACAGCCCTAGAGATGAGCACTGGCCGGCACTCAGCAGTTGACTTTGGGCTGGAAGGCAGGCAGAGGAGGAATTGGCTCTCCTCTGTGGAAGCAGAGGAGCTTTTCCTGGGGTTCTCCCAGAGACCTTGAGCCCGTAAAGGAAATACTGGAGCTACCAGATACCTGGATTCTTGACTCAACAAACCAATTCCATCCCCAGAGATCTGTGGTTAGGTTTGGTCAAAGAAGCTAAAACAGAACCAAGAAAACTCGGTCTCTCTGCACATTGTTGTGCTTGGGGAAAATGAACTTCAGCCATAAAAGACAATGCGATCGGGGCGCCTGGGTGGCTCAGTGGGTTGAAGCCTCTGCCTTCGGCTTGGGTCATGATCCCAGGGTCCTGGGATCGAGCCCCGCATCGGGCTCTCTGCTCAACAGGGAGCCTGCTTCCCCTCCTCTCTCTCTCTCTGCCTGCCTCTCTGCCTACTTGTGATCTCTCTGTCAAATAAGTAAATAAAATCTTAAAAAAAAAAAAAAGACAATGCAATCTGTCGTACCCAAGAATAAGTCCAAAGATACCTGAATGATTGAAGTAACATCCTCTTTATTTATCATGTGGAGCTTTATGGATTTAATATCAGTGTAGAAGTTTTGTGATTATGCCACTGCTCAAACCCAAAGAATGGTGGCTCTATTGAACTGTGTAAAATATGTAAAGAGGTCTCTGTTTCCCTAGATTACAGATACTCTTTCCAGCCATTGTGCACAGATTGGAGGAAGCCCCCAGAATTGTTCATGGGAGGAGGGCCCAGCATGTTGGAGTGACATGACCATAGCTGCTTCCAGAGATCCTGGTCACAGGTATAAATCTGCCGTGAGATAGAAACCAAAAAAATATTAAAATAAAACTGTATGATTACATATAACTTGAAGGATATTGTTATTTTTTAATAAAATAGAAAATGATAGCACCATTATTAATAAGAATGAAGATGATGGTGATGGCTGTCTTGGTGCATCTTTATGAGGTCCTTGGACTGCACTGTACTCTTTACATGGGTTATCTTAGTGAATCTAACCAACAAGCCTATGAAGTCATTTCTTTTATTATCCTTCCTCTTCTACCCTTGCAGGAACAGAGACCCAGAAAGGTTAAGCGATTTGTTCAAAGTCACTCCACTGATAAATAGTGGAGCTGTGTTTCTAACTTAGAGCTTGAAATTATCTTAGAGATAATCAAATTCAGGGCTCAGCAAACTTTTTCTGTAAAGTACCAGATCCCCAAAATTTCAGGCTCTGTGTCGCAACTACTCAGCTCTGCTGTTGCATCAGGAAAGGAGCCACAGAAACTGCCTACACAAATGAGCCGTGTGGCAATCTGTACAGAACAGGTGTGGTCTGGATTTGACACAAGGCGGTTGTCGGCTGACCCCTAATCCTGTCCATGTCACTCATTCTGTATACGAGAAGAATAAAGCCCAGAAACGTGAGGGTATTTCTACTGCTGATGATGAAACATCTTCTGGGTCTCAGTCCCATAATCTTGTAATGACACAAAATTCAGGAGGTTTCACCAATTAGTAAGATAACAGATTTTAATATCTTGCATTAAAACAAAGGTAAAATTCAGCTGAGACTATGATAGTCGCTTATTGATAGATATGTTCAGTAGAGGCTGTTTTTGAACTGAGACTTTTCTACTTACCTGGTTTGTATTGATGTGGTACACACAGCTCCAAGACCAAGCAGAAAAATTCCAAACCCATCTCATTAAGTCAAATCAAGAATTAGGGGAGGCCAGTGCTCAAATTGTTACAGACAAGATGATGAAGACCGCTGAATAGCTCCACCAACACGTATGCAAAAATTCAATTGTGAAGGAAGCCAGACATGGGCCTTTACTCCGTTCCTTACCCCTGCAGCTGCTGTCTAGATTTTTCTCCAAGGCTTCGTGTAAACCTGTTAATACATTCCTAATTGAAAAAGGCATATTTCTCTCCTACCACCTCAATTGTCAAAATTCATGGCCTCTGAAATTTCATTTGAAAAACAATTCTTCACAAAATCGAGTAATGATTGTTGCAAATTCTGATTCCTTGAAACACTCTTCATAAAATTTGACTCAAAAATTTCTTAAATAATAAAGATGCCAAAAAAATATTGTGCTATATCAAAGAGAGAAGAAAAGATTTGATCTTTGATGAAATGAGACCTTTAGCAATAATAATAATAACTAATAAGGATATAAATGCTAACCCTTATTATTTACTCTACATCAGACTCTGCCCTAAGGATTTTATATTGAGTCCTCAAAACCACAAATGAGAACAAAGAGGATCAGAGAGGTGAAGTCACTTACCCAGAGTTGTATGAATCATAAAAGGCAGGACTGGAATCCAGGCAGCGAACCTGAGAGGCTGGATGATTAACCCACCTCCAGAGCCTACAGCCCGGGGTTCACACCCTATGCACTCACCCTCTGCTACTGGGGTGGCTTTGGCCTGGTCAAATTTTCTGAGCCTCAGTCTCCTTCTCTGGGAGACAAGCCTAATTACGGCACCTCCTCTCTCGTGTTTGTGTGTATATCCATGCCAAGGGCTTAGCATCACACTGACTTAAATTTTCAAATTATCAATATGATGAAAAAAAATTTAAATATATAAATAAACATTTCCCCAACAAACCCATAGGGCCAAGCAGACCTGATTTAAATTCTAGTTTCACAATTGACCAGCTATGTCACCTCAAAATTAGAAAGTTAAACCTTCTGATCCTCAGTTTCTTCTTCTCTAAGATGGGGATAAAAAATAACTTCGCAGAGTTCACAGAAAGATAGGAACAGGTGATGGCTTTAGGGTTCCCATCACAGGGCTAAGGAGGGTACTGGGAAAATGACAGTCATTCCCAGCTTGTTCCAGCAGTTGCCTACTCCTTTTGGGCTGTGAGAACCCTACGGTGACTTCAAAGCTCTGCCAGACCTCAGTCCCTGTCCTTGGATGGACTGTGATGCAGCTGATAGGCTTCTTACCTCTCAGTGACCAGAGCCTTGTGGGGGGGTAACACAAAGAAGAAGCTACGGTCATTGCAGTTAAATTAATAGGACAAGAAAACACCTAACCCAGATATGGAACCCTGGGCATATCTCAGAAATGCTCTAAGAATTCGTAAGAATTAGCAAGACAAGAGAAATTTTTTTAAACACCCCAGGCAGAAGGAAAGCCCAAGTAAAAGTTCTGAGGTGTACAAACTAGAATGTTCGAGAAACAGGTCAATTTTCAGTATGGCGGGAGCCTCAAATTCTAAACAGAGAGCCCAAGAGATGAGGCTGCAGAAGTAGAGCTGGAAAAATCCCTGATTCCCAGGATGAATTTTTAGTGGGGTGGGACAGGCTGATAGCATCAGACTGGCATTTTGGTAAGATTATTCCAGGTGTGCCTTCTTGGGTCATCTTCCATCCTACAACAGTCTCTCCTCACTCAGAATAACCACATCTCTGATCCTTTGTACCATTCACTGAATATGCAATCATGTATAGTTTCATTTTAACTATAAATATTCCTTGTATATTTTTGTGTTTTGCTTCTTTATCTCTTTCACAGTGCTCTGCAGATGGTAAATGCTCAAAATTGTTGACCTCTGTCATCACTCCCTAAGCCTGGCTTTTATATCCCCTGCAGTATCTAGCAGAGTTGAACATAGCTGAGTAATAAATCTTTTTAAACTTAACTGGAGGAAAAATGGTGTTCTTGTTTCTTCATTCAAAGCTGCCCTCAACCCACATTGTTTCAGACAGTTCCAAATATACCATCTAAAAGGGAAACCAACATAAGTAAACAGAACACAGACACATTCCTCACACATAAGCTACCTTCATTGCCAGCTGAGTTCATATTCAACTATTTGTCATCACTATGATTTAAGATTCTCATGCTCTACTGACTGAGCTAGCCAGGCGCTGACATCACTATGATTTAAGAAATTCACAAGAACATGGAGCCAACTAGTGCAGAAAGTCATGAAAGAAAGAGAAGGGATGTTAGCAGGAAATCAGGATGCAGGTGGTCACGCTTTCAAACCCAAATGAAGACTGTGACAGATCCCAGCCTGTCATCGAAGGACTCGGTTACACCTGGGCAGAGTTAGCCCTGCCCCGAGCCAAGCCGGCACCTTGAACAGCTCAGTGAACCAAATGGCCCATTTTATCACCATTAGAAGAATACTTTCCAGGAAGGTGTGTGAAAGGGCTGGTCGTCTCCCAATGAAGGGGTTCATTAAAACCTTGTCTAGAGATGGTGAGAGCCATTGACATTTGGCTGCTTGCTTGAAACCGTATAGAAACAATGTTGAAGAAAGGAGTTGGGTCCCGTGTGGGAGCCAAGAACTGCCCAATTCCGGCACCCTCATGCCATTTCCTAAAGCAGTTCAATGTTGGAAACATAACTGATGCTTTTGTGAGTCAGCTATTCAGTGAGGTAGATGATCCCTATTTTCGCCTAAATCATCCTCTGATTTAATAGGTAACTTGAATTTCTCTTCAATGACTTCAAAACTGTGCTAATGGTCAGTCACAGCAAACATAAACAGGAGCAGTGGAAGCATTAGCCCTAAGATCTGAACACACGACACTCCAGCTACAGTGAGAAGACAGAGAAGAAAGTTATTCCAGGTTTTATATTAAGAAAGGAAGAAAGTCATTAAGCTGCCTCAAACTAACATCATTTTAGGTATAAGGAAATGAGTCTTTAAGAAAAGTTGGGGCCACAAAATAGTCCATGCAGATCTTTAACTATGATTCTCCCTCTTAAGAAACACATTCCTAAGAACAATCAGTAGTCAGCGAGAAACCCCGTGACCATAAATCAAAAACTGCCATTAAAATCATATTAGCCTCAAAGTGATTGCCCTGGGGTGGGGGGCACTCTGCTGGTGTCAGCTTGGACATCTTGGAGCCCAGGAATGACTTCTGGGAGAACTAACCCTGCGAAGAATCTTTGTGGATTTAGGGTAATCAGAATACAGGATTCCATCTTCAGGAACTCAGTAAATCAGAAGGAGAGAAAGCTTTGCCTGCTGCCGGAAGGCTCTAGTACTTGCATGCACTTTTGAGTGTGCACCTGTCGCCCAGGCACGGTGCCATTGAATGCAAGTCGGCTGCAGCAAACTTTAACTTAACGATACTGACAAGAGTAACCATAGTCATAGCATCAATCACCCACTGGTTATCTGTTATGTGCTGAGCCTTTTATTCCTCATATACATGACCCTATATTATCACAGGAACCCTCAGTGTAAAGGACATCACCTTCATGGATAGCCACAGACCCCAGGATCCATCAATTCCTCTTTCTGACAAATTTCTTCCTAAAAGCATATGCTCTAAAAAGGGCAAGGGAATTTGACAGGACTGGTCTCGACCTAAACAGCTTTATGCGACACCAAGAAGATCTCAGTGACATCTCCTGGGCATTAGCTCATTTTACCTAGATGCAGAGCCAGGTAGAACTTGTATTTGCATATTAAAAGTCAACCTCATAAATTGTTTCCATTCCTCATATGCTGACAACTTAGACGCCAGTACTTTGTAATACTCTGTCCACAGCTCAAGACAGAAGTAAGGCAAGAACCTATCTGTCCCAGTGAGGTTTTGGCTTTAACATAAATCTAGTTCTCTTCCCTTTAAAACTGCGAAGTCTGGGTATCACTAAACTTCTGAATGAGCTTAATCTATCAGATACTCTCTTATTTGAAGCTGTTCTACTCTAAATCCCACCAGCTTTTTTTTGCAAATCGTATGCAGCCTTCACTGTCAAGCTTCCTGCCATTTCCTTTGCTATGATCACTGATTTTCCTTTGTCCTGTCTGTAGTCCCATCCACACATTCTATCTCTTCTATTCAGTCCGCAGCCACCAGCCACAAGTGCTACTGGCACTTGAGATACAGCTAGTTTGAACTGAGATGTTCTGTAAGTGTCATACAAACACTGGATTTTGAAGACTTAAAGTGAAAAATGAACGTAAAATATATCAACCACTATATACAAATACATTAATAATTTAGATTACCTGTTGAAATGATACTTGTATTTATTTTGGATTAAATCAAAAAGTATTAAAATTAATTTCACCTCTTTTTATTTTTTTCATAGGACCACTAGAAGATTTAAAATTACATAAGTGGCTCACATTTCTAGCTTAAATTATATTTCTATTGGATAGTGCTGATCTATATCCTTCCAACTCAAAGTGTGGTCCACAAGCCAGAATCATTTGACCTGGCAGCTCATTAAAAATGTAGAATGTCAGGCCTTCTCCATGATCAACTAGCAGTATATACAACTAATTTCAATACCTTCAGCATCTGTAGCCATAGGTCATCTGGTTCATGTATACATGTTACTTCTCAACAAGATGCATTTTGGAGTAAAGACCATAATTTGCATTTCTTGTATAATTTTCATAAAACCTATAAGAGAAGAAGACACCCAGAGGCACTGAATAAATTATTTGATAATTTAAAATTTATTCTTCATGAAGTCAGATGGTTCCACCCTTTTCCATATCAATGCTTACATGTATTAAATTTTGGTCTGTGTTCATAATATTTTACAAGTTGGTGACTTAAATCTTCTAATAAAAATAAATGGATGGGGAAGATATGTGCTATGAAGTGTGTAAACCTGGCGATTCACAGACCTGTACCCCTGGGGCTAATAAAACATGATATGTTAATAAAAAAATTAAAAATTATTAAAAAAATAAATATATTTAAAATAGTATGCCTTAATAATGACATTAAGCTCATTCATATACTTTGTAGCTCTCTATCCCAAAACCAGCTTTGGAGAACTGAAGGAATTTACTCAAACTTTATAATGTCATAATTGATTTTTCTATATGAGAGATAACACGAAGTTACATTAATAAGTATAAATGTTTTATATTCTTCCTTTCTTAGAGTTTCATCTGAGGCTAAATCTGCTCTCTTCTTATCAATATGAAAATCATTACAGACATGTATACCAAAAGCTGGAGTAATTGTAAGCAGCTGTCGATGCTCATGTTTTTGCGGTATATGATGAGAAAATAAGTTGATACCAACGGTTTTTAAAAAGAGAGGGATGGAAGAAAGGAAGCTAGAGATGGGGACATATTTCCTGTACAATTTCCTATGGAGTTTACTCTTGGACTCTAAAGAGCTGTCCTAACCTCAGTGACAATCACGTGACATAGAAGATATGAATGCTCTTTGGAAGGCTTAGAAACTACACCTCTATAGTGAAGAACTACATCCCCAGTGAAGAATGATGTTCAGCCTGATGACTTTGAGATCTCGGCTACAATTAATTATCAAGTAAAGATTCTGTTGTAGGGGCGCCTGGGTGGCTCAGTGGGTTAAGCCACTGCCTTCGGCTCAGGTCATGATCTCAGGGTCTTGGGATCGAGCCCCGCATCGGGCTCTCTGCTTGGCGGGTAGCCTGCTTCCTCCTCTCTCTCTCTGCCTGCCTCTCTGCCTACTTGTGATCTGTCTCTGTCAAGTAAATAAATAAAAATCTAAAAAAAAAATAAAAGATTCTGTTGTAGACACTAAAGTCACTGAGGAAAGAGGGTTAACTATTGTATGTGTGAAATGGTAATGAGTCAGTACTCATTTCAGTTTAATTGAGTGGAATACCCTTATTCCCTGAGCATTCTATTTATTTGAAGTTTTCCATCAAAAGGTCCCCCAAGTTGGGTTTCAGATCCTTCCAGAGATTAGGTAGTCCGTGATTTTTATATTTAAAAACTTCGTGTTAGTCTTTTTCTGAAAGTGAGCTCTTGAAGCTAACCTTAAAAAGTAGTTTTGGTGTATGGTTATTATTGTTGTTCAATTTCAAGACAACTAAAATTTCCATTAGCCTATAATGTTTTACTGTAACTTCTACATTTGCTATTGTAATTTCCCTATGATGTCAGGATAATGTAATGAACATACCCAAACTTGTTTGTTGAATGGAGACCAAAATGGTTCAAGAATCTTTTACTACCTCACATTTCCACTGAAACCATTAGGGAAAACAGGATAACATTTTGAGCTCTGCTTACAAAAGGAAACTTTCTTGAGCTAGAGAAAAGCAAAGACCCTTCCCTTCCAGCATAATACTACTTCAATTCCCTCACCAATGCAAGAAAGAGAAAGCGAAGAATGGGAGGAGGGAGAATTTGGTACTTCTTTTCATGGGGACTCCTGTATTCTTTTTGTGGGCTACTGCCATCATAGTATTTCACTATAAATATTTCCAAGTAGATACAAGTTCTCTCAAGTCTTTGGAGACAAAAATACCATTAATACCCATATGCGCTTACACCTGGTAGAATAAGATGAGCAAAAAAAGTTTATATACCTATTTAGTAAGAGCTGAAAGTCAAAGAAACCTCATCTCTAACACCCAACTATACTCTAATCACAGTGGAGCCCATAAAAGTACAGAGATAAGAGGAAGTACAGACCACCACCAGCTGGCTTTACCTATGTAAATGCTGAATGTGACAGGTATTATTGGCCACCTTCTACCCAGGGGCACCAGGAAGTCCGACTGCAAAATCATCAGTGGGTCAAGTTTAGGCTATCTAGTGCTTCACATCAGGCTATCTAATTTCTGCCTTACAATTGACCTCAACTTCACGTTCACAGTCCCCATTTAGAACTTCTCAAACAAAACAAATCATTAAAACAGGAAGAAAGAGCTTTAGGGAAATTACAATCTCATGGAATCTGGAAAAAAGAGTTGGACATATTCTAGTTAAAGGACAGATGAGAGACGGAGGATGTGTGGACGCTGGAGTAGGAAGACAGAAACCAGGCGTAGCACAATCAGAACCTTGGACTATAGAGGATGAGAAGGGGCGAGGGAGGAGTATGGTTTATTCGAGCATTTTACTTTCTTCAAGGTTCTTGGCACATTAAAGCCAATAATTTGGGGGCATGTTATGCAGCTTATAAATACCAATTGCCACTGTAGTAGTAACAGAGGCAGGGGAAGAGCTGTGGGCCAACATTATCTGTTTTAATGTTGACTGTAATTCTGGTCTTTGGTAATTATTGTTTCCTTCCCACCCCTACCCCCCAAACTGGCTTGTTTTTAGCAGCACTGTGCATAATTTATTGCCTTTGGCATATCAATTGGAAGAAAGCTAAAACTTTAAGTACTGACTGACCAAATGAAAGGCATTTTGTTACACAAAGAAATTAACAAAATAAACAAATACAATTTACAAGGCTAGTCTTTCCTTTTGTTTGTGTTTTTAAACTATCTTCAACCACTAAGGAGACCCCTAGGTTTATAAGACCCATTGCTCCACAATTTCTGTTTCTTACCTTGATAATAATAAGTAATCTACAAGCTTTAGTTTTCTACCCTACTAACACCTCCCAAATATATAAGCCTATAAAGTCACAGCCCAGCATGCAGATTGCTTTCCCTACTTTTGATCTATCAAAGCCAATTAAGTAGTTAAAGATCATTTGCACAGTCAAAATCTTAGCTACATAAACATCATTTCCATGGCCCATTTCAGCTGGAATGTGTAAGAAGAAAATGTCCCAAGGATAAATATTCTCTTGTAGCTAGTATTATGGATACAAACAAAATAGCAGTTGAAAGAAATAATTTGGGGGGGATGATAGCTTTCTAAATGCATAGGTTGTGCTGGCTTTTCTCCCTGGATACTATAAGGAAGGTCACTAGGAAGTCCAGTTAGTAATCAGAAGTTATTCTCTGGGCATTCCTTTCATATTCTTGCTCTACTGGAATCTGTCCCCCCTGCCCAACCCTTGTCGGAACAGGAACACTGCTTCCCCTGCCTCCCTCTCAAATTGTGTTGGTGGTTTTCTCACACAGCTCTTGTCCCACTGGGTCACACATGCATAAATTATCTCTTTGTTCCTCCTTGATGCTCTCAGACCATTCCCTCTCCCTCTGAGAAAACCCCCCAGATTTGAACCTCAGCAGACTGTCACCTACCCTTCGTTATTGCTGTCATCCAGTGAAAACTCCCCCAGCCCCATGTCACCACACACACCCAAATGTCACTTCCCCTCATTTCTTTTTCCAGGTTCATAGTCACTCACTCTTGTACTTACCCGCCTTTCTCCTGGGTGATGATGTAAATGATCCCTGTAATAACTTGCCCTTTTAGTGCTTCAGGTTTCTCTCCTCCACTCACCTGGTACTCCCCACTAACTCTCCCCTGTCCTAAGGTCACACCTTGGACCCCGTCATCGCCCAACAGTGAAAGCTTCCCATTAGCCCCACTTCATGCTCCTCATTCTGCTGACCATCTCCAATGTTTCTAGTTCATTCCTTTAAGTATCCCAACCCAAAGTTTTTTACTCCATTTCAACCTCTAATGGTGATGATCTTATAACCCTTCAACGACTTTCACCTCTTAATGTCTTCACTTCCCTCCTTAGTGACTTTAAACTCCCTTATCCACCACCCCCTTGTAAATTGCCTGTACTCCTTTGCTTCTCACTTCCTGCTTTGATATGCTCCCCTAACAAAACTGCACCACCCACTCCGCCCCTGTACTCATGCCATGGAATGTGGCTAGAACAAAACATGCAACAACCTTGACGGGTCTCACTACTAATTTATGAGTTTCAAGTGGCTGCTTAATGCTGCTAGGCAATCATGTTGTTATAAATGATTATATTATATATCAGGATATATACCTTATCACACCATAGATTATATTTTAAAAAGCATGTGCCTCAATCATCTTACATAACCCTACTGCATTCACTCATCCACTCTTCTAAAAGACTATTTCAAACTTCCTCTTCTATCTGGAAATCCCAATGTGTCCTTCACTATCCTCATTCTTGACTGTTGACTACTGCTTTCTAATTTACTAAAAAATAAAAGCAGTGAGAAAGGAGGCTCTGCAGAGTCCCACCATCACATTTTCCCACCTACTAGAATCTGCCTTTCCACCCTGATGAACTTCCATGTTCCTGACTTAAGCCAGTACTTCCACTCATGTATTACATTCCATCCACCTTCACAACCCAAAAACAATGCTGCCGTAATTCTCCCCGTGATCTCCTACACCATCCCACTTCCTTCTCAACAGGATTATTTCTATCAGCCTACAAATATGCCAGTTTTTTCCATATTTAAAAAAAAAACTTTCTTTTTTTATTTTTTATTTTTATTTATTTTTTTAAAGATTTTATTTATTTATTTGACAGACAGAGATCACAAGTAGGCAGAGAGGAAGGTAGAGAGAGGGGGAAGCAGGCTCCCCGCGGAGCAGAGAGCCCGATGCGGGACTCGATCCCAGGATCCTGGGATCATGACCTGAGCCGAAAGCAGAGGCTTTAACCCACTGAGCCACCCAGGCGCCCCTTTTTAAAATTTTTTTAAAGATTTTATTTATTTATTTGACAGACAGAGATCACAAGTAGGCAGAGAGGCAGGCAGAGAGAGAGGGGGAAGCAGGCTCCCTGCTGAGCAGAGAGGCCGATGTGGGGCTCGATCCCAGGACCCTGAGATCATGACCTGAGCTGATGGCAGAGGCTTTAACCCACTGAGCCACCCAGGTGCCCTCCCCCAAAAAACTTTCTTTACTCCACTTCCCCTAATAGTTCCTGCTCCATAAGCAACGTTCCTTGGGACAGCTGTGTGTCCTTTTCTCTAATTCTTTCCCCCATTCTTTCCTAAAGTCTTTCCAATTGGCCACCAAAATTGTTGTTGTAATGGTCACCAATGCCATCCATGTTCTTGCATCAAGTGGTTAATTCTGGTTCAGATTTACTAGACCTGCTGAGGAACACTTAAAGAGATGGCCACTCCTTCCTCCCCACAGTGTCTTCACTTGGCTTGTGGGAAATCAGGGTCTCTTTGGTTTTCCCCCTACCCCACTAGTCATCACTTCTGTTTCCTTCCTCTCCTCCTTGATATTGCACTGTCCCAGGGTGCAGACTCTGACCTCTTTTATTCTTTTGTATATTCATTGCCCTGGTGATTTCATCCAGCTTTAAGTAAAGTTTCTTTGCCATCAAGTTTCAGAAGTTATGTCTTCTAGCCCAAAGCTCTCTTGATTTCCAGACTTGTATACCCAACTAACAACTCAACTCAGATGTCATTAGGCATCTCAGATTCAATATATCCACAGGTAAACACTAACCGTCCTCCTGCCTCCTAACCTGCTCCAAGCATAGTTTTTCTTAATCCAGTTGCTGGCAACTCTGTCTTTCAGATCTCTTAGTCCTGAAACTTGACCTTACTTTTTTCTTCCTACTCAACATCAGGAAATGCTTTGGTCCTCCATCCACATGCACCCTGAATGTGACCACTCCTCTTTCACTTCTTCCACCCCAGTCTGAATCACCATTATTTCTTATAGCAAGTCTTCTTAAAAAGCCATAAGGTCAACAGATTAGAGATCCTGATGTGGTTAAGACATGACTGGAAGTCAAGATACTAAAAGTGTGGTATTAACTTAAAGAACTTGAGTCTCGAACTGGTGTATTGTCAGCTGGGGCTGCTGGGATCCTCTCTGAGGCTCATGTGGTCATTGGCAGAATTTATTGACTTTCAGCTGTAAAATTTGTCAGCTTGCCTCTTCAGGTCTAGTAGGAGGGGTCTCTAGCCTCCAGACCCTCTTTTAAGGGCATACCTGGTTCTGTCAGGCCCACTCAGGATAATCTCCCTTTGATTGACTCAAAGTCAACCGAGGGACCTCATTTACAACTGCAAAATCCCTTCACCTCTGCCCTATAACATAACCTCATCACAGGACTGAAATCCCATCCTGTTCCCAGGTCTTGCCCACATTCAGGGGAGGTGCATACACAAGAGTACACAGGGGAGCAGGAATATTGGGGGTCATCTCAGAATTCTGCTTACCTCACTAAAAAACTCAGTTGATTGGAATAATGAACTCTCAGTGTCCTGAGCATATAAGAGGGAAGAAAAAACAATAGTGTAATATAATAAGATACATATTTGGTCTACAATGGGTACAATGGTACCATTCCTGCATAAGAACTTCCAAACTCCTTGGAATTTTCTGAAGGACAAGAATGCTTTGTTAGGCCAATGAGGTGCTCTTCAGTGAGGCCCCCAGATAGCCTCTGGGGAGGGGAGGGGCTAGAGACTAGATTCACTTACCAGTGGCCAATGATTTAATCAATCTTGTCTCAGTAATAAAACCGCCATAGAAGCTCTTAAACAATGAGCTTGGGCAGTTCCTGGGTTAGAGGATACACTGATGTGCTAGGAGAGGGGGCATGCCCTGAAAAGGCACAGAAGCTCTGAGCAACCACCCTCTATTCTTTGACCTATGCATCTCTTGCATTTGGCTAGTCCTGAGTTGTATCCTTTCTAATAACACAGTAATTTGTAAGTATAGCAGGTTCCTGAGTTCTATGAGTCATTCCAGTGAATTTCCAAACCTGAGAGAAGACTATGGGAACCCCCAAATTTATAATTGACTGCATAGATGTATGGATACATAGAAGTATTGGGGACAGCTGGGACTTACAGATGGCAGCTGAAACTAGGGCAGAGGGCAGTCTTTTGATACTGAGCCTCTTGACCTATGGGGTCTGCGCTAACTTCACTCAGATGGTTAGCATCAGAGCTAATTGGACTGTAGGACTTCCCGTTGGTATCAGAATTGATGTTGGAAAACAACAGAAATAGACTGAGTTCTCTAATTAACTCTTAACAGTCACCTCATGTGGAATCTGAGATTAATCCAGAAATAGTAATAAAGACACTGACACAAAGAGGTAACAAATTCAGCAACGTATATAAAGGTACATACAGAAAGGATCCTCAAAATCTAAAATAATAATCACAAACAGAACCAGAACAAACACCACTTATTCCCTTAGTCACAAAAGATAGTTTCTTCACAGATTCCCACTGAGAAGGAACTGAAAGTTGAAACCAGAACTCTACAACGCACTCTTTGCATTTTGTTGTATGGATTCTGCCTGATTTAACTTGGTAGCAGCATGGCATGAAGTTTTGATTTCAGGATGTGAGTTCTGTTGTCCTCAGCAGCAGCTGGTAATTTTCACAGAGCCCTGAATTTGAAGAATCCCCTCCACATCTGGGGAGGAAGGGTATCAAACAGAAGTGAACAAAGGACAGGAGTGGCTATTGTAGAAGTCAGCCTATTGTCCTTGAGCCAAAAAGGGGGAGAGAGAGAGAAAGAATTGGCAGGAAGGCCTGATCAACAGTGCCAAAACCTTGGGGAGGCAAAAGAAGGTGATGACTGATTAATTATTACAAAGCCTTTTCAGGAGGTATCCTTTCATCAAGTCCCTTTTTTCAAATGGAGACGTAACCATGAACACAGTATTTCAGATGCTGTGGGCTGGCGGCAGAGCGTGGGGAACCGGTCCTGCCTTCAGTGGCCAGGCTGACCGCTTCTGATATTTAGTCTTGGAACAGGTTTCGCCGGCGCTCACCACCAGAAGCCCCTGGACTCTTCTCAAGAGATCACCAGGCCTTTTCCCAACAAAGGAAACATAGATTGAGCAAAAGGGATTCTGATTAGATGCCACTATTGAACGGCCTAGAGAGCTGGAGAGCTGAAATCCACAGTCAGTCAGAGGTACTGACTTTTCATACAGTGTCTGGCTTCAGGTTCAGGTTTCCCAGGGTGGGGGAAGTTGCTGCAGCTGCAGTCATCAAGCAGCTCCCCAGTGAGGGGACAAAAGAACAGGAGCGACGCGTGTAGCACCTCATAACTACCGCGTGACATAAAACTGATAGCTTTGACCTTCCTAGTCGGATTCTATAACCTCAGGTTCACTAGATTAGAAAATAGAAGTTAATAATTCCGGGGCTCGACTCTCCTATTCTGTGTCACTTTGAACAAGCTACTTGACCTTTTGGCTACTCCTCTATAAAATGATAATAATAACATTTGGCTACCTACCTCTTAGTGATTTTGTTATTTCTGATTTTTTTTTCTTGCATTCCCATAATGTGCTGAGCTTAAGTTCCTAGGGGAGCTAATGTGCCCAGGGCACATACATCATAGTTTTTGTGTGGCTATTTACATCTACAGAGTTCATATTCCACAGCTACCTCCTAACTCAACCTTGGGCACGCCAGCAAGACGGGCACACACACCCACAGCAGTGCTGGTTCAAAGTTAGTTACACAACGCATTTCGTTTTCATTTCAGTTCCTCAGATTGAACTCATTGCTCTAGGGAAAAACCTATGTCTAGGAAGTGATTTAAAGAGAAACTTCTGTCCCTCATGTGGCGGAGGTTAGCATTCTGTCTTCGTTGGCACGGGCCGCTGTCACAAAATACTATAGACGGGGGTGGGGGTGGGGGTGGGGGGGGCTTAAGCCACAAAAGTTTATTTTCTCACAGTTCTGGAGGCTAGAAGTTCAAGATCCAGGTGGTTCCATTTCTGGTGAGAATGCTTTTCCGGCCTTGTCGACAGCTGCCTCGAGCTATGTCTCCACGTAGCCTTTTGAAGTGTGTACTCCCGGGGAAAGAGAGAAGCTCTTTGGTATCACTCCTAATCAGGACACTCATCCTATTGAATCAGGGCCTTATGCTTATGATTTCATTTCATCTCACTTACCTCATAAAAACTCTATCTCCACACTCAGTGACATTGGGTAAGCGAGCATTGGGCTTCAACATGTGGACTGTGGGAGAACACAGGTTCAGTCCGTGGCAGTTCTACAAGAAGCATGCCTTAAGGGAGGTTTGCAAGGAAGGGAGGAAAGATCTTGATGAAGTGGAAGGTGAGATGTTAGTTAAGGGGTATTTAATACCATGAGAAATTGGATGGATGAGACCAAAGGCTTCCAAACTTTTTAGAGAAGTAGACTCTTACCTTCAAATCAGATTTGACAAGGAAAGCCAGACATTAGACGGGTGAAAATGGAGTAGTCCTCCTTCCAGCTGAGGTGAGAGGCTCTTCACTCCACTCCAGGACTTCAACCTCTTCTGAGAGAGTCACAAGAGGGCCATCAGAGCTCTTTATGGAAAACAGCCCTAAATATTTGTAAACCTGTATCAAGTTATCCAGCACCAACCAAGGACTCCATCTCTTCTCAATTTCTTCTGGGAAAATACCTAAGTTGACCAAAAAGTGGACTGTTACGTGGCTCTTCACACATCTATCCCTTTCTGTCAAAGATGTGGTTTCTTGCCAATAGATGACACACCTCACATCTCTTTTATCTTTAAAACCATTTCCAATGTCTCATACCTGAAATACTGGAGTATGAATTTTAAGATGGATAATGAACATATATTAACATAGAATCACAGAATCTTAGAATAGGACAGGATCTTGGAGATCACCTGGTTAAATCACTCATTTTACAGATGAAACAAGGCCAAGAGAATATCTCAACCATCAGTATCTGAAGAATAAAGAGAATTCACATCTCTGCATTGCCAGACCAGCCACCCATTGTAAAGCCCATGTCTTCTCAGAATTCACTTCATGCAACCCCCGGTTTTGATCACAAAGACTTGTATTTGGAAAATTTTTTGAGCTAAATTTTACTGGAAGTCCAGAACCTCAGCAAATTCAAAGTAAACCTGAGATGCTCATCCAGTGATTTTCATTAAACATCTGACATTTATCTTATAGAGGTGAGTTTATCTTACCACAATTCTTCATTGCAGTCATGGGAAAATAGCACTTTCTGTGTGAAGGTAAATATTATGGCAAGATAAATATTAACTTTTGAAAGAAACCACTCTAGCTGGTTAAAAATCACAAATGGCATCAGTTGTTTAAGGTTTACGCTTTCACAGTGTCTCCATGGACAGTAGAGTTTCTTGAACTAAGTCGGATTTTCCCACAGATTTAATATTGGGGTAAAGGTAGCAGATACTCTGCTCAATTCAGAGGAATTTCTTAGTAACAACCAACAGTGTGTGGTAGAGAAGGCCTTCATCCAGGGATATTTGACCTCTCTCTACATGGCTATACTTCTCTTCTCGCTAGGCTTATCCCTTCTGTGCCTATAAGTACTGAATCTGAGACACAGAAATCCCTCCTGACTTAATCCCTGGCTCAGCAGTGTTTAAGACATCCAGAGATTTTCAAACACTTTTAGCGAGAAGATGACTTGGCAATGCCCTCAGATAATCTATACACACTGTTTGCTCCTCCTTGTTGCCTGGGGAAACAGTCATACTAGAATGGATAATTAACCTGCCCCTCTCCCTCACCAGGCCCTGGAGGAAAAAAATGGAAGAAGGTCATGTTATACTCCATGCAGCAGCTGGAACATCCTATTAGAACTATTTGGAGAATGCTTTGTAAACCATTGCCTCACATGATGAAGGGTATCCCATCCTGCTCTTCTCCAAAGAAAGAGTATCTTGTCCTGTCTTCAAGTTATGATGTTTTCAAGGGCCCCATGGAATGACGTAAAGAATAGGGAATTGTTATGCAAATGATTACACTAAGCTCCTGGAACAAAAGAAATTCTCCGATGATAAACATCCCCTGGTGGATTTTCTGCTTTCTGTGCAAGCATACAGGTGGCCTCCCACAATTTAGTGATGAGGGAGCTACAGGGAAAGAACCACGTTAAATGGAAGCCACAAGTTGTCAGCCATGTGAATATACAGAAATTGGCTTAAAAGACCACTGATGAAAGGATGTTTTGTATATTCATGCACACGTGTGCACACATGTGTATGTGTGCTCTCATCTGGACCTACGTGGGGAATAACTGGTTCGTGGAAAACATTTGCAACGGCACTGAGAAAACTAGGTCACCTGTTAAGGCCCTAACTGCTCTGAGTGTTCACTGTCAAGTGAAACATAAAAAAGATTAACAAAGGAAAAAAATGTTATATTGAGAATAAAGTGTAGTTATATTATTGAATGAATATGCAAAGTTTATCTAAATAACTTAATAGAATTTAAAACCCACAAAGGATCATGACTGGTAATTCACTTATTCCGTTGATGATATCATAGATCAAAATAATTTGGGATCTCCTTTTTCAGAACTGTGTTTAGAGACAGGGATTCATTCTTTTAACTGTCTCCCACAATATGGTTACAATGCCTCTGGCAGCAGGTTTTATTGTTTTGAAATGGTCAGTCAATGGTGCAGTCAATTCTTGTAACCATATAATTAATAAGAAAAGATAATAGTGTTATTGGCAAACAATGGTCCAAAAAAACCCATAAATTATGAGTGGATCATTTAAACAACAGTGAAGCATTTTCTTAGAAATTATATACTGGCTCCAAAGGAAATTCAAACAGACATTTCTGGAAAAGTTTGAACAATGGCAGATTTCCTGGAATGGTCCATAACCTCTGAAAAAGATCATTTTTGAAAGACAACATTCAGTTGTAGGAAAAATGTTTGTTATTTAAAAGTAAAAAGGACCATAGCTTTATGGCTTTAGCTTATACAAGTTGCATGAATACAAATCAAAGCAATGACAATTTCACAGGCTCGTGGAAGAGATCTGTTCATAGAAAGACCTTGTGGCAATGATGTTGTAAAATCTATTGTTTATGTAGAGTATTGCGAAGAATCCAACTACACAGAAAAAATGCAAAAAGCAGGCAAGTGCTTGTCCCTGAGGCAAAGCTGCTGGGAAATGGGAACAATATGAGACATGAGTCTCCTGAGATTAATGAGTCCAGGAGGGTTCACTTTTGCTATAAATTGCAAATCGGGTCTCCTGTTAGGTAGTTTCAGGTTTGGAATTTAGGGTTCCCCAAGGCTTCTATTTCAAAGAATGAACCATCTATGATGACAAATTGTTGAGGGTTCTACATCAAATCATGTCTTTATGTGCATGGTTGGATTTTAAATCACTCTTTTTTGAGGAGAAAAATAAAATGATAAATTTTAATTCAATGCCACAGGAAATGTTTAAGTAGTAATACTAATAGAAATAAAGCAGGCACAAAAAGGGAAAAGAGAAGCACGCACTTGCAATCTCGTTCGAGGTATAAGAAATACTAGATGCTCTTGAGTACTGGGAATTCTGTTCAGGAAAGAGAGAATTTTGTCAGTTTAAGATTGTGAACATGTAGGGGCGCCTGGGTGGCTCAGTGGGTTAAAGCCTCTGCCTTCGGCTCAGGTCATGATCCTGGGGTCCTGGGATCAAGCCCCGCATCAGGCTCTCTGCTCAGCGGGGAGCCTGCTTCCTCCTCTCTCTCTGCCTGCCTCTCTGCCTACTTTTGATCTCTACCTGTCAAATAAGTAAATAAAATCTTAAAAAAAAAAAAAAAAAAGATTGTGAACGTGTTCAGATGTTGACTTTGATGCTGAAGTTTCTGGTCCAAAGATAAAACAAATTCTTGACTTTTGTGGAAATAGTTCAATCTAGACTTAAAGTAACAAAATGTTACACAGGCCATAAAATTGCTCTTAGCAATAAAATGGAATGGCATTAGCCACAGCTTGGCTGGGTGCATGTTAACTTAGCTTGGTCAAGCTGAGGGAAGCTGGAGTATGTTTGCCAGACAGAGCACCATGAACTAGGCAGAGATTGATCCAGAACGTGTACAAAGTAACTTTTAAAACACACCTGCATTTTCCCTTCTCACTCAGTGAGTCAGCACATCTGAATGACCTTATAAACCTTCAGCTTCATTAATTTCCAACACTTTTCTCATCAGATTCAGTTATGCAAACACTATTGTTTAATTATAGACATCTTTAAAAGTACGGCTTCTTGGTCTTTGTGTTAAAAAAAAATACTGGTCAGTTGGATTTCCTTGAGATATTCTGGGAAATATTGGCACGGAAAAAATAAAATGACAAAAGAGCCTCTGTTTTTTTTTGTTTTTTTTTGTTTTGTTTTTTTTGAAATCATCTCATCTCCCAAAGAAATCAGACTTCTCTTCTGAAATCTTCCCAGTAGGAACCATGGAAAAATGACAGGGAGCTGCTGGTTGGTTTTTCTTGATGCTAAAACATATGTTGTTGTGTCATGTCCTAAACAGAAAGCTGAAGCATCCCTTTCAAATTCTCAGCACCACTGACACTTCCAACAAGTGCTTTCGTATTGGTTTTGGTCTTATCTGTTTCTAACAGACAGCCTCATGCCTTGGAAATTTGACCTGAAATAAAAATTCAGCCCCAAGTATCTGCTGTCAATTGCGCAGAAAATAGGAGATGACAGCAAAGTCACTTCTGCATGCTGAATTAGATCTCTTTCCAACATCTTCTAATGTCATTATTAGCACTCAAATACACTGTGTCAAAATGTGTCTGTGTAGGGAGATGGACTGGGAAACATCGAGTTTCCCTCTTAGTCAATTTGACAAGCTGTTTTTAATACATACCCTCTGCATCAGGAATTATTTAGGAAAGGCGCCTAGCCCGTCAGAGATTTGTAGATGAAGGCATTAGAACGGACATACGCTGTCAATCCAGTTATAATTAGCAACATCCCAATTTAGGGCAGGGCAATTGTAAATGTGGCCTTATGGAATCTATAACCCAAAGAAGTCAACTCAACTTGGAAATTCTCTGAATTTGGTGGCTAAGAAATGATAGTTGATTTTGATTCAAGATCTTTCATGATAGTTTCATCAAAAAGGTAGCTGTCATTTCCCATGTGAATTTGTCCTACATATATAGAATTATGCTGAACTAATGAGACTAATTTTATAATTAGTCAGTGTCCTTCATTTTATTATAGGCATATTGCATATGTTGTGATAGGTGAATGATCTTTGAGTTTTCACCAAATTTCCCCCCATCTCATCCCCAAAGCTCTACTTGAAAGATGATGATAAAGTAAACATAATGAAGTTATCCGACATATAATGTATTACATAGTTTCCGTAAAAGATAATAAGACTTGTTCTCATGACTTATAGAGGAAATCTAGGATAAATGGACAGAAACATGAAGTCATTGGAATTAAATGAAATGTGAGATGGGATAGTCTCACATTCCCTCAGAGTCACAGGAAGGTATAAGAGTTTATTTCAAGAAGGAGCAAGTTTCCTGTTGTACAAATTAGTCAATTGTTTGGATGCTCAAGAATGGATTGAACATCAGCAGTAGTTCTGTTAATTGAATTCAAATGCCCCTTCTCCAGACCCTGGAGATCTATGATTCAATTATTCTTTGATTCAAAATAAATCAAGGTCATTTATATTCAAGCAAAGTACTTGTGCCATTTCCAAAAATCCCAGGGAAAACATTCTAAAACTCTAGTTAATTAAGAACTATATGCTTTGCTAGGTGTCCAACACTTTCTTGAAATAATAAAACCATACCTGATGACTACTTTCCAAAGTGTCTCTGGTGTCCTCAGCTCTTGGCTTCTTGCCTTTTGTCCATTTTTTTACTGTTTCATGAATGCCATTGAATCTGACACCTAATACTTGTTCCTTGATATTAACCTTTGCTTCCCCTCCTGATTACAGCATGAGCTCACTCCTTGAACTATGTCTTCTTCTGCCTGCCTTGGGTAAAATACTAATGAATTCATTCTAGTGGCCAGGAATTGACCTCACTACAGTCCATACAGGGCCGTGCTTCTCTTAAGGTCCATGAACTGGACATCAACATAAGAACTTACATATACTCTAGTTTATGCAAAATGAATTTTAGCAAAAATGTGTTTAATAGATGTAAAATAATTTTAAATAAAAGTAATGTTCAAATATCATATATTCTATTTAGCACTGACCTACACCATCCAGAAATTCCGAGGGTTGTCAGCATCATTCCTTGTCTTCCTCCTTCTTTCTGGCTTCCTTTTACCCAAATATTCTACCTACACACACGTGTGCACACACACATGCACACTCATGTACACACATTCACACACATGCACGTATACACAGACACAGGCACACATACATTATTTAGTAAGAATTCTCAGTCCCAAAGATTTGATTAGCCAGAGAATACAACAGCTCTCCGCCTAACAGGAGATACTCAAAACAAGCCTCATGATTGACCTTTGCCCAGGCATACATTAGGAGAGGTAGGAGTGGGCAGTTGAGTCAGATACTTATAAAATCATTTCAGTTACCATTGGTCCAGTTATCCTGATAGCATTCTGGAGGCCAGATCTGGACAAACCTGTAGAAGGAATCTTCTGTGGTTTCTACTGGAGACAACAGAACTTCTCTGACAAAAGCTGCCCATGCATAGGGTTAGGAAGAAAAGATACATTTGTTGAAAATTTATTACGTGTTATCTATGCTCTGGGCACATTTATATACTCTCCTTCATTTATTTCCATCTCACTCTGCCTTACACGTTAGGTAAAACCATCCCCACTCTTGCAGATCACGGAAAGTATAAAACCCTGCAACTCTTCGCCATTGCTCCTCTGTTTGCTTAGAATTCTCTCCTCCCCTCCCTTCTCCACCCATCCTCCCAAACTGAAGGGTTTCAGATTTTCTACTACTCCCCCCACCCCCCGCCGCCCCCGCAATCACAAGAGAGGAAAGCGGTCCTGGGTCACTCAGCATAAGGCAGAAAGCATGTGCAGCTTTAACCTGTAGACGTGGGAAATGAAGTTAGAGAATAAATGCAGCTAAGGGGAAGAGCTGGATTTGGAGCAAGAATCTATGATTCCTAGGTGGCGTCTGAGACGAAGAATCTGAGATGAACGTTGAGAGCTGAAATCGCAGACAGAAGTCTTGGACACAAGCGAAAAGATCTGCGGGTCATAGTGATCCAGATGATCGTTGTCCAGCCAGATGCTGGAAATGGAGGCATCACACTTGCCTTCCACAGCACCGTTGTGCTCCTAGTCCATTTGGCATCCCTCTGAATGTGTGAAGGCATGACACACAGACCCCGGTAGTCACTTCCTCCCCGAAGATTCCCAAACTCCTCCCCGGTCCTGTGGCCCAGGCACTTAGCTACCTCATCCTTGGTGTCAGGACCTTTGTATCTATCTGTATCAACACTTACCTCACTACATTGCAATTGCACACACCTGTCTACAAGCAGAGCTCCTGTTTGCATAAACTATGTCTTAACCAACCTTTACCATCCTAAAGAGCACATAGCAAATGCTCAGTGAGCAATTACTGAATGACTGGATGCGTGAATGAAGGAACTTTAGAGTTACTCTGTACTTAGGCATAGTGAGTTATACTGGCTTCTCCAGAACATGACGCTTCTTTAATTCTTAGAGGCATATTTATGTTATACATCTTAACATTTTAAAAATTAGGATGTTTTTGACAAAGGGATATACACTTTCAGGTAATAGGTTCTTCAGCTCCCCCATTGCCACACACACAAACTGTTATTAAAACAGTAGTATGCCAGGGGCGCCTGGGTGGCTCAGTGGGTTAAAGCCTCTGCCTTCAGCTCAGGTCAGGATCCCAGGGTCCTGGGATCAAGCCCTGCATTGGGCTCTCTGCTCCGCGGGGAGCCTGCTTCCTCCTCTCTCTCTGCCTGCCTCTCTGCCTACTTGGGATCTTTGTCTGTCTAATAAATAAATCTTTAAAAAAAAAAAACAGTGGTATGCCTTTTGTATGTTAGAATCAAGGAAATAGAGAGTATATTTTTATGAGTGGAAGAAAGATCCTTAGAGGTACAAAGTTTTATTCCAAAGAGCTATCTCTTTTAATGGTCCTTGGACCTTGTGGTGGTTGGGAGGATATAATCTGAGATCTTCCGAATCCCTTGCGCTACCTACCACCTTCCTACAGCAGCATGACCCCACCACAGAAGTTCCTGGCAAGAGCTGCTTTTGTACCCAGCCCTCAAGCATGCTCTGGGGAGAAGCCTCTTCTGTGCATCTTGTGAATAAGAAGTCAGAAACAATATAAAGCTGTCTGAAAGCAGGCTATCCAACCACTGGCTAAAGGTACAAAGAAGAGACCCCAAATTGCTCTGGAAATGTTGATAAACAAAACTGGGGGCATCACATTGCCTGATTTCAAGCTTTACTACAAAGCTTGTGATCACCAAGACAGCATGGTACTGGCACAAAAACAGACACATAGACCAGTGGAACAGAGTAGAAGGCCCATATATGGACCCTCAACTCTATGGTCAAATAATCTTCAACAAAGCAGGGAAAAATATCAGTGGTAAAAAGACAGTCTCTTCAATTAATGGTGCTGGGAAAATTGGACAGCTATGTATGGGAGAATGAAACTCAACCATTCTCTTACACCATATACAAAGATAAACTCGAAATGGATAAAAGACCTCAACGTGAGACTGGACTCTGAGAAACAAAATGAGGGTTTTGGAGGGGTGAGAGAAGGGGTTGGGTGACCCTGGTGGTGGGTATTATGGAGGGCACGTATTGCATGGAGCACTGGGTGTGGAGCATAAACAATGAATCTTGGAACACTGAAAAAAATAAAATAAAATAAAATTACAAAAAACAAAACAAAACCCAAACACTAAATAGGAAACATGCAGATACCACATCCGAATTCCTAGTCTTTTATCTGTGCTGCTATCATGACAAAAGCACTTTTCTTTCCTATAGAACAGCATTCTTAGCATGCTTCATCTCCCTGTCCAGGTTTGTTTTCTTAAGGGCTGGGACCCTACCTAGTTTCCATGTATAGAAACCTTTCGGTTCAATGCAAAAATATCTCTGCACTCTGATTCTGCAATGCTAAAAATAAACAGTGGTTCCAGATGACTACGTAGTCCTCACAAACTATTAGTGGTTGCAAATCATTTAGAAAGTGTAAAATGCAATTAAAAGATGGGCTAATACAATAAACTCTTTCACAGTTTTAGGAGTGCTAGGAAGAAATGTAGAAAATAATGGAAAAGTTTAAGTTGAGAGGACCTAATAAATTACCTTGAAAAATGCTTGACATATTTTAATTCTAAGAACAATAATCATTAGGGTGAGCTAGGAGCTAGGGTGAACTGGTACCCTGCCGTCGTAGGACGTAGGATGTAGGAGCACGGCCATCATGCCGTGACCTTGCCAATATGGAGATTTCAACATTTTTCCATCCCCTGACTACAATGGACACTCTGTCGTGATCATTCATCAGAGTTATCCCATCTGACATCTTTTCGGTTGGTGCCCTGAAATTTCAGAAGATTCCTTCACTTGCCCCACAAAGAGGTTACTATACCCTTTCTTGGCTCTGGGATGCAATGTCTTCCTTGGTGGACCTTTCAATGACCTTTGCAGGTGTGTTTTCCAAAGCACTTTGCTTCTTTCCTGAGCCGTACTGCTCTAGCTTTTGTTCTGGCTATTTTCTCTATCTGACACACCTTTTCAAGAAATTTTAGCCATTGGTAGTTAGCTATATTTTATGCTCACTTAAAACCTACTCTGGGTATTAAGTCATCCAAACTTCCTCAGCTGGAATTAATTTCTGACTTTACAACTATGCCTTTATACTTTCATTAGTGTACTTTATATTATCATTTTTGTTGATAGATGCTACTCTGCAATGCTAGTGAATATTTTATTTTTCTTTTTTTGACTCTCTGTGCCCAAAATTGAGTATGTGTGTGTATGTGTGTGTGTATTTTAAGTAGGTATTCTTTATACGTCTGTTTTATTGAATAAAATGATCTTTGTGAAATTTTACATCCTCGGCAACCAAAAAAAGCTTTTTCAACACTCAGATTGTTTGAGTTTCACCTCTTGACTCTACCCTTTTAAGCAAGCCTCAGCCCAGAAGGATCTCTAAATTTATTATCATTTTATAGCAAAATCTCACCAGTTCAGATGGTCTGCAATTGGAAGTGAATATGGTATTTTCTAACTGTCTCTTTGCTATGTCCCTTTATTGAGCAGATAAGACATTTCTGCCCCAACAAATCTCCACTAGGTAACCCAGAGGCCCCTGCACCTTCTGGAGAACAGTCGCCTCCTGTGCTCCCATAGAGAGGGCTCATTTGATGTTTGGACCAAGATATTATGAAGACAAGGCTAAATTCTTTTTTTCAACAAATATTTCCCAAGTGCCAATAAGTTTTAGGGACTCAGAGGACTACAGAGAGGTAATACAGACCCTGGCTGCCTACAAATATGGTGAAGAGGAAGTCGGACTTTGTAGTGAGGTGGACATGGTTCAAGTCCTAGCTCTGCTGCCTGCTGTGTGTCCGTAGGTAGTACTAAAGTGATAACCATGTAGAGAGGACTCTCAGTGCACCAGCTCTGTAGGGACATGCACTCTTCGCCCCTGTTTATATGGCCACCATCTGTTACTATTGTCAGCTATGTAAATATTGTAAGTGGCTCAAAGTAAGAAATTGTGAATTTTACAATGTTATATATCCATGGAAAATAGCAAAGTCTATGGCAAGAAGTGATTGCCTTAAAAAAAAAAAAAAAGTTTGTTGACTGAATGGACCAATTGTCAAAATATGAGATAAGAACAGTGAATGCTGAGGAAATTCGAAGAAATATTGTTTTGCCGTAAGCTGGAAGGAAGGAAGGCAGTGAGGGCCTTGGATAGGTAAGTGGTGTGAACAGGATTGAGACTAGCGGAGGGAAGAGACTGGATAACAAGCTTTTAGGGGTTAGAAGTTGAATCTGTCTGGCTCACTGTATGTCCCCAGCTTCTAGCATACTTCCTAAATGTAGTAAGCATTTAATAAATATTGGTTGTATGAGTGCGTTATGGGTAGGAAAGATTATGAAAGACAATAAATCAGGACTGAGCACAGTATGTATTAAGAAAAAGTAAGATGAGGAGGCAGTCAGATCACCAGAAGGACGGGCAACAGGGAGATATGGCCAGCAAGGGAAAAATGACGTAGATGTTGGGGATTCTTGAATGCCAAATTGAGTATGGGGGATGTGGGTCTATCTCTGGTGTGTGTGTGTAGGGGTATCGAGTGCTGACCTGGAAAAGGGCGAGAAACCAGGACGTAAGGCCAGGAGGTGATGAGGCACGGGCTGAGTAGTGGTGGAGAGAATAGAGAGGAGTGATCAATAGGCTGATGACAGGAAGGATGGAGGAAAGTCCAGGAAGACTTTGACATGTGACCCTTTGGCCCTGAGAGAGTGACGGTGCCCTGGAGACCCAGTAAGTGAGAGGTTGTGCTGATGTGCATGGAGGTATGATGTGTTCTTTTCTGCATGTCTCCTCTGCACTGATGCAGAAGCATCTAGAATATTTGTCATCTTATTCAACCACTATTTTCCAAGTGTCAATATGTTTGGGGGTCTCATGGGGATACACCTTTAATGTTCACCAGAAAAAAAAATTATTTTTGATCACTGAAAAGAGTCTCTAAAAAACAAAGGCAAAGAAAGAAAGAAAAAAAATAAAAATCTTATTTCCAAATTCATTATCCTAACTTCTCTGCCACCATTCTATGACCCCAATCTATAACCCCTTACTGCAAATATAAGTCAAAATCTCAAATATTAAAAAAATCAGGAAGGAAGTTTCCCCTACTATTGCTGGTTCTTTCCCTAGAATTGCCGGGTAGGCCCATCACATGACCACAATGTTGAGATGATAAAATAAACGTCATTGTTCAGGAAAATGTAGACAAAGGGTCCAGCAAGAGTCAGGCAGGACTTGTTCTCAAGGGGCAGGCTATCATGTAGACTCTCTGGCCTGCACTCTAGAAGATCAGTCCTGCTTATCAAATAGAGCCAGGGTTTCCAACCAGTTTGGAAGGACCAGAGCTAATGCATTATATGTGTGCCGAGCTTGCAGGAGTCTCTAGGGCGGCCAGGGCAGGACTTAGGGTAGCCAAAAGTGGGGGGCAGCGAGGGGTGTAGGTAACCAAAAAGAGAATCATTTGCTCTGTGAATCGTTGCTCTGAAAGTCTGAGACAAGCTCAATTTGACCAAAAGGAAAAAAAAGAAAAGTTTTTGTAAAGTGTCCATATCCATTGGGTACCTCTAAAGCTCTTAAACATCATGACCTTCCTTGGATATCTTTAAATAAATTGACTGTTTCTCACATAGTCTAACATCACCAGTATTTCAGGACCTACTGAAAAGAATGAGCCAAATGCCTTTTTCCCTCGGTAAAAACATAGTGATTGAAAAACTTTTCATTCAGACAGAAAAGATCAGGAAGAGAATACGACTCAGATATGAAATGCAGTTTAGTTAACATTTCCCTTATTCACATGTGTGTATTTAGGATAGCTTCTCTAATCTTATATAAATGATCTTTTAAGATTTAATTTCCTTTTTCTTGTTTAAATATGTATCAAACCCTACAATGGACTTACCATAAAAATAAATCAAGCTACATAATGTCAGAAAATAACACTTTATGCATATGAAGTCCTAGCGCCATGGAAATCATAATATAAACCCTCAGTGTAATGCCTGTTTTATCAGCCCAGTGAGATTTAAAATCATGACCTTCTTTTACCTGAAGCATTCAGAATTATTTTTGAATAAATACTGAGCCAGTGGGCTGGCGTTGTTATCTGTCCTGACTCTGGGTGAGCCACCAAAAATCCCTGATCCTTCGTTTCTACATCAATATGAAACAGGGCAACACACATTTGGGTGACTCCTTAAGAGGGTGCTATGCAACAGTGTTAATTTCTCCATACAAGGGCTGAGAGCACAGTGGAAACACTCAAAAATAGTAGCACTTGCAAATGAATTTGAAAAGTCCTTTTCATCTACTAAAACCCCTTGTATTGGAATAGATGGGGTGGTCACATTTTAATTTTAAAGACTCGGTCACATTTTTTAAAATTTAGCAAAACATATTGGTGTGAAAATTCCATCATTCTTTGGCATTCAGAGAATGAGAAGCAAATCTGTCACCATGAAGTTGTCTGTAAAACTACCTTTCAGTGATTACCAAAGCATCCACACACGTCACGACAAAGCTTATGTCCATTGGGAAATAAACTGCCATGGGAAGTACTTGAACTTCACCCTTCATGGAACTGGGTTGTTTGGCTTGGTCTGGATTGGTACAGAGTTCTGTCTAAAACAGTAGATATGAGTTTGCTGCAAAAGAAGTCAAAATAGACCACATTACAAGAACCTTAATGGGAAGCGTAAGTGTTGGTAACACTATGTGATCTATATCGCAAAAAACAAATTAACACCACACACTTTCAGGACATATAGACGGAGATCAATGAAAAGATGTTCTTGCAAATGGAATATTGAAAGGCAAGCAATTGTACACTTCTGCCTTCAGCATCTTTCCAATGAAAAGCAAGTTTCAATAGAGCAGAGGCTGCTTTTTCTTTTTTTCCTCTTAATGTAGGTAACTTGCAGGTACCACAACCCATCCTCTCTGGGAAAACTCACTATTAAGAATTACACCTGTGAATATTGTAATGAAGAGTGGGAATTTGTCCACACTGTCCATTCCAAACTTCTCTTTGTGTGTGTGTGTGTGTGTGTGTGTGTGTGAGAGAGAGAGAGAGAGAGCCAGCGCGTGCATTTGTGCTCACATGCACCTCGAGCTCCCGATATGAGGAAAACGGTTTCAACACCTGAGTGTATTTATACACTTCCACATGTATATACACACACACATGCATCCATACACCACACACAGGGGCTCTTGGGCGGTGGCTGCTGTTCCGTCCGCAGACACATGGGTTGTGCTGTTGAGCTTAGGTGAACGGGGGTGGGGGAAAGAGAGCTGAGAGAAGGATAGAGGCTTGGGATTCACATACTTTTTTTTTCATGCTACGAAGGGGGCTAATTTATGCCTCAAATCAGTTCATTATATGTATTTGTATCCTTTTCCTGTCATTTGAAGCAACATTATACAATTTAGAAAATTCATAGAGATGTTATTTTTTCATCAGAATGCAGTGCTGCACCCCACGCCTGCTCTGTGGTTGGAAACAGGTCTCCTCACAGCAGTTTCTGGCGACGCTGCAGGTGCAGCAGCTGAATGTTACTGAGTCTGGGAAGTGGCAAGGGTCGGTGGATGGATGGGTCTGGTGGACGGGGATGGTCTCTCCCTCACTGAGATCTGTCTCAGGTCTGGCTTCTCAGGCTACTCTGTTAGTAAAAATCTGTGATCTTGTGAAATGATTTTTTTTTTTTTAAAGCACCATCCAATTAGCTGGAAAAGAAAAAAAAGAAATGAAAAACTCTATTGGATAAATTGATAAGCCACACTTTTCTAAAAATCCAATTGCCTTTTGATTGGTTTTCTGGTAATTGCTATTATGGTAATTGGAGGATTCCAGCACATTTTTCCCCCTCTTTTCAAACACAAAACAAAACTACAGAATGAAAGCAGGCATTACAAGCAGATTCAGTTTTTTTCTTGTTTTTGTTTTTTTGTTTTTTGTTTTAAGTCAGTTATAACTGAAGGGTTTGTAGTAGCTATTATTTTGCTCGGGTCATTACCAATGTGATCAATTCTGTGGGTCCCCCAGATGTTTGCCCTGATCATCAGGATAAAAGTTCATTTGTGGTGCCTCTAAGTGATATATCTTCAGAAGATAAAAAGTTTATGAATCAAATGAAGCTCAATCTGTATTGTGCTCAGCATGAAAACTGTCCCTTTTCTTATCACATTTCTCCTTATACACATTGTCCCTAGGGCATTGTCCTATTTTTCTCTCACTCTCCACATCAGGCAACATCAAAAGTATCTTTAATTACAGAAGATAATTATAGAAACTATTTTTTTTCTAGACATCATTCACATTTTCCAACTTACAAGGCCTCTTATTTGAAAGTCCCCTGGTGATGCCTTATTCTTTGAGGCAAGAGTTGGTCCCTTTGATAAATTCTCTGACTACAGAAGGGTGACTCATCTTTCCATTTTACTGAGGCATGCACTTTGGACTCCATTGATATCAACCTAGATGGGGTCTGTAAATGTACGGTTAGGGTTTTTGTTTTGTTTTGCTTTTTGTTCCCAGGAAAATAGTAAGCATGAGTAGAGAAATTAGTTAATTGCTCCCATCCCCCAGCAGGATGTTAGACATGAGGCAATGGCATTTCCAACTTCTGAGTTAAGTTCTGCACTTTCCAATGATGAGTTTGAAGTGATAATGGAAGATGAAAAGAGGATTTGTGATTACCAGGATAAAGTGCTAATCTTCACCACAGAACCTGCTGCAGCCATCCCTAACATTTACTCGGAAATGCTTTCAGCTTTTAAATCCACCCTCCAAAATTAGTAGGGGGTTAAAGTAGAACCCATTGGGAGGTTACATTTATTTAATATTCCGTTCCTTCTTGGATGAAATATTGCAGTCTATCCTCATAGGTATTTGTCAAACCATTAGAGTAATGGTTTATAGCTATTAAACGAAATTGCAGTTCTGTTTGTAAGTTCCATTTACACAGGATAAGCAAAGTGCCTTCATTTAGATTTAAAATACCTGAAATCTTAGCTGCAACACGTGAAGATTATGTAGACTGTTAACTAATTCATCACCGAGGTGTGGACACAGCCGGGGTGAACCTGCTCAAGGTGCTCGCAGCTGGCACCCAGGGTCTCCTCCTTGTACCTGTTCTGTTCACTGCCTCCGGGTTGGGAGGCCCGGCTCGGGGTTGATTTTTTTTTTTTTTTTCTTTTGGGAACAGCTTACATTCTTTCGCTTTTCAGAATCAAATGAAAAGGGTGCTTTTAATCATTGTTTCCAGCTCAGGAATATTTGATGTAGTTCCCTCTGATAATAAATGGAGAAAATGCCTAGAGTTAAAACAAAGCTTTCCTCAGAAGCCTTCGTGTGCCTTTTCCCCCATGCCTTTCACTTTATAAGCAATTTGCACAGACACTGCTGAGTACAAAGGAGCTGAGATAAATGAAGTCTTTAGAACTTGACCCCTTTCACTAGGTGATGAGTTTGATTGCTTTCAATAGAAGAGACACTCTTATATTCAAATGATTAATTACCAAAACTCACATTTTTGGTTGTAAGGGATCCTCCAGACCCTGCCCCTTCCTCCAGGGAGTAAGTTAGGCCGAGGCTGACGGCGTGCCAGGTCCCCATGGAGTTGTGTCCAAGTGCCCCACTCCTGTACTTGATGCACACGTATGCACACATATATGCTAGTATCCTTAAAGGTCCTCTGATGCAAAGTGGCACAAAGTGCCCTGGCCAGACGCTCCTGCCCAGATATGCCTGTGTGGGCATTCGACGAAGGTGCCCCCTCCAAGAGTTTCTGTCCCACGGGTACACGGCTTAGTGACTGGAGCAGGGATTGGCCTGCAGCCCTCTTCACCCCGGGACCCCTTCTCTCGTGCAGGGCCCAGAATGCATGGTTGTCTGAGGCTGTTCTCACCTCTCCTAAGTAACAACCAAAACAACTGTGGCGGCCAGGAGAATGTTAGGCTCTCATCCTTCGGAAAACATAGTTGATTGATAGCCCCAGGTACCACCCCTTTAGATCCGCTATCACATTTGTGCCTAAGTCATGCTTCCCCTGGCCGATTTCACGACCCTGATGAAGCATGGCAGGGTACTAGGCTTGACCTATTCCTCTATGAGGCAGCAGCCCTCCAAAGGAGAAGCGTGGTTTGAAGACTTTCCCTTAGCCTGGCCTGAGCTCCCTTTGAACTGAGCTGTAGTCTGAGATTCTCCTGCCTAGTCCTTCCTTTTCTTCCTTCCTCAGGCGTCAGATGAGTTCCCCCTTCCTCCTCTTTATCCCTCACAGCTATATCTCCCAATTAATCTCTATTTCATTTAATCCTATCTCGATGTCTGCTTCTCAGAAGACCTAACGCAACAACTAAAACCATGAGAGTCTAGCCACGTGCCAGACATCAAGCTACATGCTTTACTTATGGTTTCTCATATAACCCTCCCAACAACAATGAAGGAGATGCCCTTCCTGCTCTCCCCACTTTGTCAATGATGCAGGGGAGGTCTGCAGATGGGGAACAACTTTCCCACACCCAACAAGTTGCATGAGGCAGAGCTAGGATTTGATGACAGGTGTTTTCAACACATTGTTCTGAATTACTCTACTAGCTTGTTATCTTTCTTAACTTTGATGGGACTGATAGAAACTAGAAAGACTCCTTTTCAAGTTGGAGGCAATTTTTTTTCTCACACAGAAAAGCTGAATACTTTCTTTGTCCTGAGAAAATCACCGAAATGGCCCATTTAGTAACCCAAATACAACGCAATTTATACTTCTTATTCTAGAGGAAACTCTGTAATAATTAACTAGAATGCAGATGCTTTTAGACTGAGAAACTAAGTGTTTTGTTTGGTAATACTTATTATTAGAAAATAAGCTAATTTGGGGATGGCCTGTCCCCAAAGTCTAGCAGGGGATTGTGTCTCTCTAACATTCACAGCTGCTGAGAAGGGCAAGAAACTGCTCAGTTTCTACTTTCAGACTTCTCACTGAGGTTCAGCCTCTCTCTGTCTCCCTCTGTCTTTGTCTCTCTCTCTCTCTCTCTCTCTCTCTCTCTCTCACACACACACACACACACACACATACATACATATTACAGAAGAAAATTGGGTCAACCTCCAAATGAAGATCCTCATGAGTTCTGGAAAACTCTGGGACAGTTTTGGCCTTGGAGCGGAATAAACTATGGGACTTCTGGATCTCTTGGATATTGGTGGGTCTGTGGCAAGCCTTCTTTCCTGGAGATAGACTGGGACACCTGAGGTACAGCCCAAGCTGTGTGGAGGACATCCCAGTTACAGTACTAACTACTGCCATCTATTGAAAGCCTATTTGTGATCAGGTACTGAATTCAGTGATTTGCTCACGTTAAATATACAGAAGAGCATTTCATCCTTTCAAGGTTAGTCCTTTCACTGGCAACCCAGTGTCAACATTTATGAAACTGAGGCTTGAAATTTTTGAATAATTTACTCAATGTCACCCAACTAGGAGGAAGCAAATAACGGGACTCAAAACCAGGTCTTGCTGACCCTGGGCTCTAGCTGAATCACTGGGAGACACTTCAGCTAGAATTCAGAGTTCCAGAGACTCACCTCTATCCAAGCAGCATGTTTCAGAAATTCTGTACTCAAGGAACCCAAGTGGTATTTTAATAACATTATCCAAAATGAGAAAGGAATCACATGTAGTAGTTTCCCCAAATGGTTTCTACTGTGCCAAAAAAATATCCCTCGGTTCTTAAAAGTGTAAAACAATTTTAGAAATACTGACATTATAATACAGATTAATAAAATAAGGTTCTGTTGAGCATCTATGGCACTCAGACTTTAGTGTTAGGAGAACCACCTAATGGGCTTGTTAGAATAAGGATTGTTGGATCTCAGGCATAGCTTTTCTTACTAAGTCGATCACAGAATTTGCATTTATTAAATGTTCCCAGGTAATATTGTTGCTGCCAGCCCAGGGAACTTACTTTAAAAACCACTGAAGTTCCCCTTTTCCTATCCCTCTAGGGTTTTATGTTAGAAAAATGACAAATTATTTCAGGTTCCTGAACTAATGAGAATGATAAATCACCAGGCAACAGAAGAAAAATTCAGAGCTGTGACAACAGAACATGGTGGGACTAGGACCCCAGATTATCATGCCCTCAACCATGTCTAAGAAAATTCCACCACAGGGAGGTTAGAGGGCTCAGAGCAGAGTGAGCTAACTCTGGGGCAGGGAAGGGTCTGTGTCTGTCATCTGTGGTTAATAGTACTGCTTTGAACAAGTAAGACATTCAGATAACAAGAAAGGTGCACTCATAAAGCAACCCGTGGTTCTTTAATTCTCTTTGCCTCAAGGAAACTTCAAGTTTCCTGAAGTCCCAAAGATTCTCTGGACTCTCTTGGTTATGAAGATGTCCTCTGGACACGTGAATATCCAGGATCTACTAATAAGCAAATTACCAAGTACCATGTGATATTCCAAGTTCTGCACTGCATTTAGATTTCAAGCTTCTCCCATTCCCCCAGTTTACGTCTGTTTCATGTTGGAAACCCAGAGTGGAGGAAGGGAGAACAAGTGACTTTGCTTGTGGAATTCTATTCCACTTGCCTCACTCGGTGGGTGGCCAGTGGCATCCCCAGGAATAAAGGGGTCATGGAGGAAGGAGAAAAGATACTGTGCAGAAATCTCACTTTATTGGCACCAGTGTAATCTGTGTTGGTTTCCTCAGACCCTTGATTTAAAGTCCAGGGTGCCTGGGTGGCTCAGTTGGTTGAGTGTCTGATTCTTGGTTTCAGCTCAGGTCATGATCTCAGGGTCATGAAATGGATCCCCACATCAGGCTCCATGTTCAGTGCAGAGTCTGCTTGAGATTCCCCCTCTCCCTTTGTCCCTCCCCTTATTCACACACTCTCTCTCTTTCTCTAAAATCAATCAATCTTAAAAAAAAAAAAAAGAAGAAGAAGAAGAAGAAGTCCTCTCTCCTACAGGCTTGGGTGGCACACATGATGTGGGCAGCCTCCCCCCTTAGGCTTGTAGATCATGGTTCCCCTCAGCTTCTCCACCTGAACAGAACATGGCAGCCAGTGTTGGCTAAGGTTCCTCCGGTCCTTGCAGAAGCTCTCTCGGGCTTGGTTTTTAAATGACCCAAAACAGACATTGTTACTACAGATTGCTTATCTGGTCCCTAGGAAATAGAAACTCGTGAACTGTTGTCAGGAGAAAGCGGTCCCTTCTCAAATGCAGCCCCCCACTCTGCTGCCATAGGTCACCTCAGCTAGTCTCCAATCTATAGATTTTTTTTTTCAGGTTTGAATCAAATACACCAAGCTCCCTGATTCCAAGAAGCACTTCTAAATAATGTCTTTGAATTTTTTTCTTCCTCTGGACTTGGACAGAAAAAAAGATATTTAAACGTTGTGTTACACAGTCATACAAATCGAAATCGTCTCATAGGCTACTACAAAAGCCCTGCCTTTGCTAAACTGACAAAATTACCTTTAAGTCACGGTCAGTGAGCTCTCCTTGAAGGAGCTCACTAAGACGGCAGGTGTGAGAGGACATAGCAGTTTAGCAGATGGAATCTCTAAGACAAAGGGACACAGTGATATTCTAGAGTTTACTCCTAAGGGATCAGTGCTATCCTGGAATATCAAGAAACTGTAGAGAAAACAACAGTTCCCTATTCTCCAGTACTTAAAGAAATTTTACTTTTCTTCAGTGACGGGGGAGCAACCTTAATAAATAATATAGTTTCCTTGGGTTTTAAAGAATCAGGGATATGAACTAGACAACAGGGAGAACAGAGAGAGTTGTCTTCCTCATGAAAGCCAGCCAAATACCCAGTTCACCCTACCCACCTTGCAAAACTCCAGTGAAATTAGAGAATAAATATGAAAATAAGTACAAGACTGCACTGGAAAGCTAAGAAGTGAGTGGAGTGAAGCGAGTGAAATCGCCAGAAAAACAAATAGTGAGAAATTTGTAGAAGATGTAAGAAATCAAATGAGTGGAAACAAACTGACAATAGAAGCAACACAAAGAGAGGATGCTAAGAGTCTGCCAGAGAACTGTGTGACTATTTCAAAGACTCCAGTAGAACTGGCAATGGGTCATAGTATCCAGTGGCTATCTCGAGAGGGTACAACAGCCCTGCCCTCACCCCGCGCCACCCATTCTCAGAACATCAGAGGCTGTTCTGTTTTCTAGAGTAAGACCTTTGACACTGAAGACCGTCAGAGAACATTCTGTGACTGGAAACCACAGTCACCATTATGGCAACCACGAGGAAGAAATAGGGTGTCCCTGCCCACAGGAAACAAATTCTCATCACACCTCACAGGAGATCCCACCAAGGAGGATGGCAGCTCTCTTCCTAAACAAATTGTGGATTAAGGCAGAAACCAAAACCAAGCATACAGATAATTTAGAAAGCCATGGCAATAACAATGCTACATGGCAACATCTATGGGTACTGCTATGCCTTATCCCAACATCAGTACATGGAATTTCTCCTGACTTTATGGGGGAGCCCAGTGTGTGTGCTTCTCTCTTTGACATAGAATAACTTACATCCCACCTTCAGCCTTTCACACAAGCCACCTTTGCAGATCACAGCACATCAAGATGCCTTCACCACCGTGGGGTCCGTTTTCACCCCTGGCACTAGAGATTTCCTTTCTCATTATGGTGCTCCAAAACGTACTTTTACAAACACTCATTTTTTTAAGGTCGGACCAGGAACTTCCCAGACAGCAGCTCATTCTGCCGTCTTGAAGAGAATCTCTGAATTTATTCCTATTCTCAAAAATGTGCCTAAATGTGCCTTATTTATCACTGCAAGGTCTCTAACTCTACTAAGTTATCTGCTGGTTCCCAAAGTATGCTTTTATTTATTTATTTATTTATTTTTGTTACTTATCATTTTCTTTTCTTTTCTTTTTTAAAGATTTTATTTATTTGACAGACAGAGATCACAAGTAGGCAGAGAGGCAGGCAGAGAGAGAGGGGGAAGCAGGCTCCCTGCTGAGCAGAGAGCCCGATGCGGGGCTCGATTCCAGGACCCTGGGATCGTGACCTGAGCTGAAGGCAGAGGCTTTAACCCACTCAGCCACCCAGGTGCCCCTCTATCATTTTCTTATGGGAATCATATATTCACCTTTCACAATACTGTTGGAGTATCATCTTTCCTGTGAAGCCTTTCTGGGATCCCTCAGAAGGCGTTAGTAACTCCCTCCCCTGTGTTCCCACACCTTTGTTCATCACAAATGTAGAGCAGCATTTTTGTCTTTGTCATCACTCATGTGCCTATATTCTTTTAAGGCTATGGGCTCTTCTCTGAGATTGACAGAATCCAAATCAGTATTTTGATACCCCCAGCATCCAGGCAGGCATGGTACAAAAAGTAGGTAGCCACAAACTTGTGTAGAAGGAATGAATGACTCTCCAGGTAGAAAGGGTCAGTGGCCATGTCAAGGAAAGACATGTCCTATCTACCTGAAAGGAGTCGAAATTACTAGCAAGTAATGAAAATTGGTTGGAAAAAACTCAGATGCCTAGAGTCAAATCCGCAGTGTATTGGGAAGTCATTTCAATGTTTTAGTCAAAGTAGAAGCTGGGTAATATGATTTCTTGTAGAAACACTTAAAATTAATTGGAAGAAAGAAAAGGCTAAAGGTTAAAGAGGTCACTGAAAAGTGAAAGACAAAATTCAGAGTCCTTAAGGAAGGCATCTAGGATATCCCTTAGGATAGTTAATAAACTCTAATATCTTTCCTACCTCCTCTCACAAGCTCCACAGTATACAATTACCTTTCTGCAGGTTTTACTTGGAGTCTTTGAAATACCCACAGTTTGCCCAGGGGCTGTCAGGTTTTGAAGAGTAGCAATGGCTAATAAAATAGACCAAAAATGGTTACTAAGTGGGATCCTCCTCCTTGTTTTCAAGGTGTATCTGCTTTCTCCATGATCTGTCCCGGACTGCTCTTGATTGACCATCAGAATGACATTTATTGGGGAGTCCCAATAAACAGAGATGTTTCCCCCATCAACACAAATAATATTGCATTACTTTTTTAGAGAGATAATTACCTACCTGCTGCTCAATTTGTAGCAATGAGTTCATTGTTCTTTACCTAATTTCTAGATGCTGACATTTGCAAAATACCTCCGGCTAACATTTTATTAAAAAACCTTGTAGGTGCTCAATAAATGTCTGTTGAATGAGTGATTCATTAATTTGTTTTAATGGTGTTGGGTGGTCTCAAATTTCAGTTTAAATATTCTGAATTACATACCCTATTTATTCTTAATATAATTCATATACAATAAATACCCAATCTCGAAGAAACAACAGCTATAATCAAGCAGTTCAAGCAATGATTTTAAATTCTATTTTTTAAATACTCAAAAATCATTTATCTTACTCCATATTCCAGAGAATCAGCACAATCAGAAGTATCATATTTAGAGTCTCTGAGTGGCTAAAAATAGATTATAAAAACATATATATTAAATGATTTTATGAGAAAAATAATTCAGTAAACTTCATCATCACCAAAGGTATAAATAGTATGTATTAACCTATAAAATACTCCTACACTAAAAGCTTGCATCTCCAGACACTTTGAAAACCAGAATTTATGAAATATGAGAATTTCTAGTTCACTAATTAGTGAAAGAAATCATACTCACACCATAACCAGTGGTCATGACCATAACCAGATCACCAATTTCCAAAGAAAGAGAATAAAATACACCTATGCTTGGTTTAAAATAATTTGATTTCCGGATTCAGATTTTGCTTGACAATATCATGGCACCTCAAATCTGTCAATGGGAACTTTAGTTATTGAAGAACTGTATTAAAGAAAAACCTTGTTGTTTTAGCATTTCAGGATAAATGATATTTTACCAACCAATTATTAGACCAAGTAAAACATCTCCCCAAATAGGATCTGAGCAGCAGTCTAAAATTTGAGAGCCAGAAACATGCATATTTGGGAACTTAAAAGAAAATGAAGTGACTGGGGATTTTTTTTTTTTTCCACATCACAATCTAAAATGGCGGTGCATGATCGCAAACACAGAATAATTTTAGAAGATGTACCACATCTCTAACAATCTACACAATAAAGTGATTTAACATGTGCATTCAGCAGGCTTCCCAGGGTCACCATCTTGCTAAAGTCAACTCCACTTGAGTCTGGTATTTCTAATCTTATTTTCTTGGTATTTTCTGCCTGGTTCTGTCTTTCTACTTCCCTGATTGACTTTTCTCTTCTTGACTCCTTCCCTACCAGGTGGTAAACAATTCCCTGCTGAGTGGTAAACAAACCTCAGGGCTAGGCAGGACCTCTGGGAGTTGCAGCGGCCACAGTTATAAAAAGAAGCCTAAACTCTTAAAGGGATGAAGAACCTTTAAAGGAAGTAGAGAGCAAAGCCTTGAAGTTTTTCTACCCTTTCACCATTTGTACTAAAGGTGGCTAAAAAGAAGTCAATAAGAGAGAAAGATAGCTCCAGGCAATGGAACATGGAGAAGAGCCATTCAAAGCATGATCTTCAAAAATATTTTCTTTGAAAGAAATAACAAACCCCTAAGTCAAATATTATTTTACTGGCAACCACCACATTTTCTGCTATTGTAATAATACTTTCACATATTTCTATGGTGCCTTGAAGTTTACAAAGCTCGTTCCCATGTAGTATTTCATTTGATGATCCCAACATGCCCCAAACTGCCTTTGTAGCCTTCTCTCCATTTTTTCTCTACCCAGCTCAGGGTCCCTACCAGACACTACATACTACTGGCTTTGAAATTTTTGCTATGCTCCTTCTCTTCATACACTTTAAATTTCCTCTTCAGATTGGCATATCCAAATCCTGTGTGGCATCTAAGACCAAACTCAAAATATTGCTTCCCCTGAAAAGCTTTCCCTGGCTACCCATCTGGAGAAATCTTACCTTCCTTTGTGCACTATGACAATCAATGCCCATGCATGCCACTCAGTAATAGCCATGTTCTGTGTCTCATTAGAACCATTCTGTTACTATAGTTTTGAAGTCCCCTATTACTTAATTTTTTTCCCACTTGATCTTGACTCTTTAACTAAACTATAAATCTCATGAAATCAGGTGTGAGAAACTGAGCAAGTAATTTTGAACAAACTGGGCCTGATGGATTATGTTTGGTTAACTGTATAGTTAGTCAAGATTTCTCCCTTCATGCCTAAGGAATGGAAAATGGAGTGAATTCATGGACAGTTGGTCCATGAAGGGAGTAGGGATCAAATGAGAGTTTGTGCATTCCTCTGTCACATCTGGTACTCTACTTAATTATAAGTTTCTTAGAGGTAGAGACCTTGTCCTATTAATAGAATGCATTCCAATAAATTAAAGCAGAAATAGGAGAACTAAAGTAAGAAGGAGGTCAACCAGTAATAAAGAAACCAAAATAGATGGTGGAGTATGCCAAGAGTAAATAGGACTAAGTGGCCAAGGGTGAGAAATTTTGGAAACAAAAAAATGTCGTCCTATGGCAGGACAACTCATAAATGCTTACATCAAATCTCCAAACAGATAGATAGCTTAAGACCTAAGTGGGAGAACTCTGAGATCTAAGAGTAAATTCAATGACAGAGGGTTAGGACAGGAGGGTTTATAGGGTTTCCATCCAAGATTACTTGTGATAATGTTAAAGGTCATGAAACAGAATGGGCCAGGAATCAGGTTCTATGTCTTCTATTAACTGGAATTCACAGCAGAGTGAACTGCATACAGCAAGGGCTCAAAAAATACACATTCAATTGGGCTATGGAGACATATATGCTATTTGTGTGTGTGTGTGTGTGTGTGTGTGTGTGTGTGTAATATATATATGTATATATAGATATATACACACATATAGTTTGTTTTGTTTTGTTTTTTGTAGATTTTCTGTTTATTCTAAGATTGACAGGTCAACCTGATCCAGTCAGGAAAAGCTCTTGTCAATGTGAGGAGAGTTGAATTTGGGAAGCAGACAATATTCACCACATCCTACCCTCCCTATATCATAATTCTTGGGAGTCTATCATTTATAGTTCCTCCTTCCCTTACTCAAAAGTCAGGAGGAATTCAACACACAGTTCAACACTTATTTGTCTTTTTAATGACTTCTGGAGCCCCCATCACACTCTGATGGTTGTTAAAATGTTGAGGCAAATATACTTGTATAAACTAAGTGCAGGTACATGTCAGTCAACCCATGGAGGATTTTGACCTTAGCAATCAATGTACTAAAAGCAATGATTACATTTGTAAATTACCCCCAACAATTAGCAGTTTGGAACAACAGCATATATATATGTGGTGTTTTTGTTTTTTGTTTTTTTTCTTTAATCTCTTGAGGTTTCTATGGGACAGGAATCTGAGTGTGGCTTGGCTGAGTGGTCCTGGGTCCAGGTCCTTCAGGAGGTTACACTCCTGGGGGCAGTTACCAGAGGATTTGACTGGAGCTGGAGGATCCACTTCTAAGGTGCCTCACTCTTGTGGCTGGTGTATTGGTGCTGGTTGTTGTAAGAGGCCTCACTGAGTTCGTTGTCATACCAACCTTTCCACTGAGATTCAGAGTGTCCTCATGACATGGTAAGTGAGCCAAGAAAACAAGGCAGAATAGGCAATGTCTTACATGTTCTAGCCTCAGAAGACACACACTGCCACTTCTGCCACCTATTACCCATCTCCAAGGCCAACTCTGACACAGTATGGGTGGGGACCACACAAAGACATCAGTGCCAGGACAGGAAGATCACTAGGGTCCATCCTGGAGGCTAGTCACCACAAGTGTGATATAAACTGACAACACAAACAACATCACCCTTTGGCATGATACAATGTTCAGAAACAGTGAACAAAAACTAGCACCACTTATATCCATAAATAACCAATATGGTACCATTATTATCTAAGATTTGGGAGTAAAGAATTTAAAACAAGTAATTTCTTAAAAAGAATTTATTTATTTGAGAGAGAGAGAGGGAGCGGGAGGCGGGGTGTTGCTGAGGGAGATGGAAAGAGAACCTTAAGCAGACTCCCTGCTGAGCACAGAGCCTAAGGCAGGGCTTAATCCCAGGACCCTGAGATCACCACCTGAGACCTGAGCCAACACCAAGAGTCAGACACTTAACTGACTTTGCCACCCAGGCACCCCAAAACAAGTAATTTTTAAGCCACACACTTCCTCAAAAAATTGTTTGAGAACAAATAGAGCGGGACAATGAGGTTTCACCATGAAGTGTGGTGGGAAAATGCCAATCTCATTCACTTCCCCATGGAAGTACCAAGCCCTACAGAGACCATCACAAATGATGGTTAAAACCAACACCAGTTCAATAAATAAATAAAATCTAAAAAAAAACCAACACCAGTTCATCACTAAGTAGAGCAAAACAGTAATCTGTGCTTCATGTGTTCTCACTGGAAGAAAAGCATCTTCCTCCTTTCCTTCCTTTCTAAAAATGGTAATTTGATATTCTTTAAGATAAATCCATATGCATTCACAGAAAAAGACAATTAATTCAAATTGACTAAACCTTCAACCAAAAGCTCCTCCATTATAAGGAGCATTATAGCCGGGATAGATTGAACCCAGAGTAAACCGGAATCTCGAGGGTTAAAAATATTTAGCATTCAATTGCTAGTTCACTTCTTGCCCTCTGATAACCAGGAACAAAATTGCTTTTCTGTTGCATAAAGTATCTTTCAAATTCAATTGCTTATCTCCTCATTCATTCAAGAAAGAGAGACCTCAGATTTACAGGAACCAGAGCCCATAATACAAATATAGTATATTAAACATACAGCAGACATCTTCTGAAAAATAACCAAAACACAGTCTATTGATTTTAACCTTCTATATCAAGGTATTCTCCAGTGGTCTCAACTGGAAGCTGGCTATGAGAAATTCCAATTATTTGAATTTCTATATATAGGATAAGCATTTAGTTATCAACACACACCATAAAACATATTTTCATCTGTTATTAAAGCACTATTACTATGTGGAATTGAATGTATTTCTACTGTGAACTCAACTGGCAGTGAAGCGGGCCAGGCAGCATTTTTTGTAGGAGATTCTCTCTGCAGACCTGTTTTATGAGCACTGTCCTATAGCAACCTTTGGTTTTGCTTTTGGATAAATAAAACCTCGTGGAGAGATTTTTGATACTCCTTCCTCTTCCCTCCGTACCTTTTCACCTCCTCTTACATGCAATTATTCATCACCTTGGTTTTAATGAACTGATCTGTTGTTGAAAAAATTTTTTTTCTAGTAATCACCATGCCCAACGTCTGTAAACTTGTACAGATGCTTCTAGGGCAGGACGATCTCTTACAGAATCCTGAGCTTACTTAATTTCAGCAAAATACCAAACAGGGGGGCTGAGATGTACATGACTTCTTATCGCACTGATTCCAATTTTGATTAAAACAAGTTTGCAGACTAGGAAATGGAGCCAAATTAAATGTATTTCTAGAACGGCATGGAAGTTGGTGATATCAGTGTTTGCTAGAATCTCCTAAAGAGCATCACTGCTCTTCATGGTTCAGAGACTAGCAGAATTGGAGCCGAATGGAGAGGAGATGAGGGAGAGAGCCAAAGGAGAGCTGGTTGCACCAGGAGGGTTTAAAAAAATCTAATTCAGTATCCTTTTTATGCAAGAACTGAGCAGCTGGTTTCTGAGAAAGCGTGGTGGGTTTCTCATGTGCTTCTATAGATGATTTAGCCATTGCAGAAGAGTCAAGGGGGGAAAAAAGCTCTGGACTTCATTAGGTTTTACTTTTGTTTTACTGTTCAAACTCGATAACGCTTATGATTCATTGCAGATTAGAAAAGGGTAAGTAGAAATGCAGATAATAAAGTTGAAAAATAAATAAAGTTGAAAAATAAAATAAAAGTCCTCCACAATCCCAGAATAACCATTATTAATAATCTGGTGCATATTTGTCCAGGATTTTCCACTCACCTATTTTTTGTTTCCATGAAATCATGCTATCTATTCAGTTCTATATTCTAGATTGTTCCCTATTAACTGACTATTACCTCTTTATTATCTAACCGTCACAGGTGTCCACCACTGTCCAAAAGTGGAACATTCCTGTGAAGACTTTTGTAAGCCTAAATGGTGTAAAGCAAAACAGTAGTTACCATTAATTTATATGGAAAATTTTTTAAGCGTACCCAGACCCAAAAAAAAAACCTCTCTTAGGTTTTTCTAACACCTTAGGACTGTTAGCTCTGCTAACAGATGCAAAAAATAAATCCAGATAAAGCACAGATGCTCACAGACACAGTTCAAAGTTATGGCGGCTTGATGCCCTGATGCTGAGTTGTAGTTCCTGGGAAGGAGCTTGGCGGGGCAGCTCTGCGGCTGGGGGGAGTGTGCTCTGCCTCTAGAAGGGCTCACTGCAGAACAAACACTGAACGCTCTTTTTTCTTTCCGCTGCTGCTGCCTTTTTTTTTTTTTTAAGTTCAAAAAAAAAGTCCTCTTTGGATATCTTTTGGTTAGCGGAAACAGTACCAATGTAGATCTTTGGTAAAAGTGAAATTGTGGAACGTGAACTTCTGAAAAATGGAGAATACCTGTATTTAATATTGTTTAGCTCTGAAAGAATTCATCCTTCAAATATGCCATAATTTTTTTACTGTTTTTGTTTCATTAAATATTTTATCTCTAAATATAATATCAAACACCTCAATAAAACAACTTTACATTATACATTTTGGTCCATTGTATTTCTTCTCATTGTATTCCTAGAAAGGATTTCTGGGTTAGGAATTAGTGACAACAATGTATTTTTATAAAAACATTCTCCCACATGATCACTTCCTCAACAAATAATTTAAAGGGAGAGAACATGAAACCTCAACAAGCTCAGAATAGGCTGTATCCAAAATTTTGGTAAAATCCTTAGTGTACTTGCTTTTGTTTTTTATCCCTTTCTTTTAGTCAAGCATATTTCATACACAGTGAAATGCTCTGGTCTTAAGTGTCATCATTTGATGAGTTTTGACAAATGAAGATACCCATATGCCATACTCTTATCAATGTATAAAATACTGACATCACCCCAGACAGTCCCTAAGGGTCCCTTCTCAGTCAGCCACCATGCCCAGGAGAAACTACCAGTGTTATCTTTTCCACTGTAGGTTCTTTTTGCAAGTTCTGGGTGTTCATACACAATGTAGTCTCGCATACCTTGCTTCTTTCCTTCCGCATAATGTTTTTGAGACTCATTCATGTTGTGTTGCTGCATACGTTAGCACTTGGCTCCTTTTCACTGTTGAGTAGCATTATATGGATAAACTAAAATTGGGCTATCCTTTCTCTTATCGGTAGAAACTTGGGTTTGACTTTTGTAAATAAAGCTGCTCTGAAATTCCAGTGAAGTCTTTTCCCACATAGTAGTTCCTTTTCCTTGGGTAAATACTTAGGAATATAATTGAATACAATTTCTGAGTCATAGGGTAGGTTATGTTTAACTTTACAAGAAACTGCCAAACTATATTCTAGGTCCTTGTACCACTTTAAACTCCCTCTAGGAGTGTGTATGAGTTTCAGTTGCTCTAGCTCCTCGCCAACATTTAGTGTTTATAGTCTTTTTAATTTTAGCCATTCTGGTGGGTGTGAAGTGGTCATTAATTCAGACTGTATTTGTATTTTCCTTGTGACTAATAATGTCAAGCAGTTCTTCTGGTACTTGTTGACCATATTTCCTTGTAAAATGTCTGAACTGTTCATATCTTTTGCCAGTTGTTTTATTATTGAGTTGAAGGAATATTTTTTTGTAGATCTGTATTTGAGGACTTTATTAAAGATACTTATTTTATTAAATTAAGTGTTTACTATATAATACACACTTTAATGTGTAATATATATAATATTTTACTGTAGTCTCTGGCTTGTCTAATATTTTTCTTGCTGGTGTCTTTTTATGTTTTTCATTTTAATAGAGTATAATTTACCATTTTTAAAAATTGTTACTCCTCTTTATCTTGCTTACAAAATCTTTGCCTACCCTGTTATTCTTCTGCATTATCTTCTAGAAGTTTTATAGTTTGGGATTTTCATTAAAGTCTAAGATTCATATTGGGTTAATTTTTGTGTGTGTTATGAAGTAGGGCCAAAGAATGTGGTTAACCACCTGGAATCCAGATGTTCCAGAAGCTGTTGTCATAACCATTTTTTTTTTTTTTTACTTGTTGCTTTGGCATCTTTGTTGAAAATCTACTGACTTATAAATGTAGGACTGTATCTGGAGTCTGTGTTCTGTTCCATTCATTAAATCAGGAATAGTTCAAAGTGACAACAATTGGACTCTACAGTCTGCAGTGACCATTTCCCCCACACCTCCCAAATCTCTGAACTATCGCACGGCCAAAGCGTTCTCTTCTGGTGGTGTCCCATCACAGTTCATTACCTCTTATAACAACTCCACCACAATACCAAGTCAAGAGCAATCAGTGTCCCACTTCTGCTCTGTGATGGAGTCTTCATTGTCAGCTGGCCAGTGGATGTTCCAGCTCCAATATCCCATTTTAAAGTCTACTTCCAAGGACCACTCCTGGCACCAAGGAGATACTGAAACAGTGATTTGCAAGCAGGAGATTTACTGGAAAGTGCTCTTGGGAATGACAGCTACAGTAAAGAAACAGAAGCAGGAATGGGCAGAATGAGAAGCTGAGTTATAATGCAATTGTAACAGGCCCTAGCCATCCCAGCTCTATGGATGGCTGGGAAGATAGGAATCACCTTCAGAGGTGTATCATATTGAGACAAGGGGGGACAAGCTTTGTACACCTGCATCAATCAGTTATTTGGTGTGGACTGCCCCAGGGAAAGGCACATAACCTTGGGTGAAGCAGCTTTCTTCCACTGAGGTAACAACCCTACCCATATAAAAACACTGGTTTCCATTAGCTGCAGAATTAAGGAAAAGATACTTAAAATTGATTACAAATTTATCAACATAAGTGTAGATGTCTGCCATGGTCCTTCTGGCCCACGAACAGACAGGATAAATAAAAGGAGGAAAGATGAGTTAATTCACTGTCTGAATGGGTTACCCATAAAAGCACATTCTGAGAAAGAGATGAGTTCAGGCAGTTTTGGGGGGACATGATCCATGGAAGTACAAGTGACAGAGGAGGGCAGTGAGACAGGAAAGGGGAAAAAAAAGAACCCACTAAATGGTATGCCAATGAACATGTTACCATTTTGGCAACTGGGGCTCAGTTCTGCTGGAATCTAGTAAAATATTACTCAAAATGTCTCACAAGAACAGGAACACTAGAGAACGAATCAGCCAACTGCCATCTGTCTTGGCTTAAAGGCTGCCCCAGAGGCACTTCTTGGCTACCCAGCTACCCAAGTGCCATGACACCAGAGGAAGCTCTCAGGCTGAGAAGTTGGGATATACAAGTGTCTGAGATAGAAAGCTTTCAGTGAGTATGCAACTCAGACATGGGCCTCAAGGGTGCCTGCTTCAGCCTCCAAGGCATTCTTAATCTGCTCTGGAGGTAGCAGACATAGGCACAAGTACTAAGGTATTTTGTAGAGTGAAGAGACCCACTACCCATCAAGGGGCTCATGTTGCCCATTATGTAAGCAAGGATTTAGGGAGTTGGGAGAGAGGTGTAAATAAGGCTGATGAGTTCAGCTCTCTCATAGTGTTAGCTTGGACTCCTTCATTGGCAGGTGTTACTCTGTTGTACCAAGGTGATATAAGCATACTAACATATATTATCGATGTACTTACTTGGGGGTAAGCACAGTTCACTAGATAATGTATAACAATGGAAGGTATTTCTACAATGTGACAATGTTCTAAACATGTTATGTATACATCATTTCAATGAATCTTCAAACACTGAGGAATTAAGTATAACACCACATTATAGATCAGGAATTTGAGATACAGAGAAATTGTGTTAGTCAGCTATTACTATGATAATGATACATAACAAACAATCCAAAAATGTCCATGACTTACAAAAACATTTAGTTTTCTTACCAATAAGCTTATGGGTTAGCTAAAATGGCTCTGTGGGCTAAACTGGGATTAGCAAACTAGGCCCCAGGCTACAAGCAGCAGGTTGGGTTTATTTATTTATTTATTTTTTTAATTTTTATTTTTTATAAGCAAATTTTTATCCCCAGGGGTACATGTCTGTGAATCGCCAGGTTTACACACTTCACAGCACTAACCATAGCACATACCCTCCCCAATGTCCATTATCCCAGCCACCTTTCCCGACCCCCTCCCCCCAGCAACCCTCAGTTTGTTTTGTGAGATTAAGAGTCACTTATGGTTTGTCTCCCTCCCAATCCCATCTTGTTTCTTTTCTTCTTCTCCAACCCCCCCAACCCCCCATGTTGCATCTCCACTTCCTCATATCAGGGATATCATATGATAGTTGTCTTTCTCTGATTGACTTATTTCACTAAGCATGGTACCCTCTAGTTCCATCCACGTCGTTGCGAATGGCAAGATTTCATTTCTTTTGATGGCTGCATACTATTCCATCGTGTATATATACCACATCTTCTTTATCCATTCATCTGTTGATGGACATCTAGGCTCTTTCCATAGTTTGGCTATTGTAGACATTGCTGCTATAAACATTCAGGTGCACGTGCCCCTTCGGATCACTACGTTTGTATCTTTAGGGTAAATACCCAGTAGTGCAATTGCTGGGTCATAGGGTAGTTCTATTT
>PISX010012289.1:0-61282 GCA_004024625.1 Mellivora capensis | reverse complement strand
GTTAAGCCTCTGCTTTCGGCTCAGGTCATGATCTCAGGGTCCTGGGATCGAGCCCCGTGTCCTGCTCAGCGGGGAGCCTGCTTCCCCCTCTCTCTCTCCCTGCCTCTCTGCCTACTTGTGGTCTCTGTCAAATAAACAAACAAAATCTTTAAAAAAAAAAAAAAGATGAGGTATTCGATGATTGAACTACAAAGTTCCAATACTGATGATTATTGGCCATTTCAAAACTTCAAAGAACCAGGTTTCCCCATTTCCTACTACCACCATTTTTCCTCCCTCAGAGAAGCCCTACCCAAAACTCCAGTTATTTTGTTCTCTGCTTTCAGTTCACTATGCATGATTCTATTGTTGGCTGAAAATAATCTGAAAAGATTTTCAAAATATGTGTAGCTTTGGTAAGGCAGCCATCCCTAACTCAGTGATCTTGGTAAAGTTATTTAATTAACCTTGTCCGTTTTCCTGTTACCGGGATTATCTTTAAATTTCTGCCTATTCTAAAATGGTATAACTATACTTCTTAAATCTTCAACTTTTTTCCCCCTTTTTTTCTTTAAAGAGGCAAACTCTTATTACCAGTACTTATTTTGACATAGAGACATTGCAAATGGTATCTGTAGGGAGCCATACACAAAAATCTACAGAATTTGCACTAGGGAAACTATTCGTACCTCTCTGTCACACAGCACAGAGCCATGGGCCACTCGAATGCTCACATGAATGTAAGCAAGAGTCAATGTGGTCACCATTTATGTCCATGTTCTGGTGAGGACCGCACAAGCAGAGATGGGGGCTATGTAGATAATTTTTGCAACGCTGCCCAGAGAAGTATCACTCACACATTAAAAAGTAATACAAAGTCTGTAACTCCATTGTGTTTACCTAAAACAAAAATCCTTCTCTTGAACCTTACTGGTAATGTTTAAGGTATTTTTTTTTTTAACTCAACTGAAGTCAGATCTGACTACAAATTATGAGAGATCAGTGTAGCCCCCATATAAGCTTTTCCTATCTCAGAGGGGACTCAGTTCCATAAAGCCATCATGGCCCTTTGGATTAACAGTACAAGGGTGGCTTTTGCTCCAAATCTGCACTACCAGCTTAGAGCCACCACTGGCTGCCAAGGAACTGAGGCATAGACCAGTATTTTTAATTGCACCAAATTAGCCTGAAAGTTTCCAATTCCTCCTCACCCTGACCTTAAAAGGCAGAGCCCAGAAACCTAGCTTATTATCGGAGGAAAAAAAATATGCCTTGGCTTGTTCTTTCCTGTATTTTATTTCATCTTTGAGAAAATGGTTATGTGAAAACAAAAGAACCTAAGTTAATCTTGATTACATGCTCAGAATGCAAAGTACGCTCTTCTAAATCGCTGTATTTTTTTCTTAACGTGGAAAAGGCTGTTTTACAACCATCAAATACACACATAAAGGAAAAACAGCTGCTTCCATTATAACCAAAGTACAGCTTGTAAGGAGAGGCTACTGCAGAAGCAGACACAAAATCCTGTCTCTTTTTCATGCATATTCTTCTCAAGCCTTGTAGCTGGCTGATTCCCATGAGTATTCCCAGAGGACTCACAGAACCACACTGACTCCTTGTGGTCATGAGTACTGCCCAAATCAGAAAAGCAAATGGAAAACAAAAACTTGAAAGCACACAAGGTTAAGATACCTGATAACTGACAAAATTTAGTTACAATTTCCTTCTCATGTTCATCGAAGAGCATCCTATCCTCTTCGTTCTCAAATACAGCTTTCAGCACCACCAGGAAACTCCGAAGGTAGTAAGGATGACTGGGTGGTACTGTAATTGTTTTATCAGGAACATCACATCTTGACCCCTGCTCCGAAGGAATTCTGCAAGTGATTTCATTCTTTGAGTCACTGTCAGCTTCCAGAAGGTCCTGGATGTTACAATGTTTAGAGTCATCCTGTGTAGAATTATGAGATTCTGCCTCCCAATCTGACAACTGTGTTTTAGCTTTTGAATTAACAGTCATTTTTATGTCTTCACAACTACCTGCCTCACACTTTTCAACATCTTTTCCGTCTATTCCTGTAACAGTCTCCCACTCAAGACTGTCCTCTGAAGTAGACCCCAATGGATTCCCAAGAGTTAAATCTGGTGAAAACAACACAGAAGCGTTATCTGAGAAGGCAGGGGTGAGGGGTGATCTCCCACATTCCTGAGTAGCCTTTTGGCTTTCAGCTTCCAGTGTTTTAGTGCCTTCTACAGTATGTTCCTGAGTTCTTTGTTCATTAAGAGAGTCATAGGTAAACAGGTTTTCCTTTTGAGAACTGTTCTCCAAAATTTCATCCTTGTCCTCAGTCTCTGAACAGTTATAAACTGGGCTCCTAACCACTGTGGATGGGGGACTCTGTGGACTCTTACTGGCAAATTCCTCATTCTTCTTACATATTGATCTTTTAGCTTCTGTGTATCTTCTGGACAGTTTAGATGACAGGCTTCCCAGAGTAATGACTTTCACATTATGATGTCTCAGCTGATCTTGAGTTTTGCACACCAAGTCATTATTATTTTTAAAGTAGGGGCTGGTCTGCTGTTTTATGCCCATTTTTGCTGAACCACTTTGGTCAGGGATTAAACTTGTCTTTGATGGTGACAACTTTTCTGGCGTTACATTTTCTAAGGCAGTATGGGTTAAATTTACTGCGGACGCATTTGAATTCGTTAAGCCAACCTGCCTCAGATCAACTGGAATGATGTCACCACTGTTAGCACAATTTTCATCGAGATGCCGGTTTAAGTCGAATCTCGGCACCATTTTACTACAAATGGGGCAGGCAAGTTTAGCAGGTGGGACATTGTTAAAAAATGAAATAATAGAGTTACACTGATTTTTTTTAGTTTTATTGACTGATAAACTTCTACGAGCTCTTTTCTTTGCAGGAGATTTCCCTTCTGACATAATGAGTATTAGAAAAACGGGGTGTTTCCCGTAATAAAACTCAGGATATCACTGTGGAGTGCCAGCACCTGTATACTCTTACTTCCCTGACTTGAAATAATAATAACAAGTGGGATTCTAATCCTTTTTGACTTCATGTTTTTCATTTAGTCAATTTCTTCTTCCTACAAAATAAAACACACATGGATTAAAAACAGTGTTATGAATTCAACAGACGGGGACGAAGTAAAACATGCAATGGCAGTATCCCTTGAGGTAAAGAAAATCCTGGACTTGGGACAGAAGACCAGGGCTCTAATCCCAGGTCTACATGCAATATCGGTGTGACCCTTGGCCATGACAGCGTTGGGCTCCTCAGGGATAATTTCTGAGACTTCTTACGCTCTAAAATTATCCATTTTTATAAAAGGGGGAAATCTGACTATTCCAGATCTCTTTCTAAAACCATTACATCAGGGGCGCCTGGGTTCGGCTTGGGTCATGGTCTCGGGGGTCCTGAGCTCAACCCCCGCATCGGGCGCTCTGCTCAGCAGGGAGCCTGCTTCCCCCTCTCTGCCTGCCTCTCTGTCTACTTGTGATCTCTGTGTCAAATAAATAAAATCTTTTTAAAAATAAAAACAAAATAAACCTTTTCCAGGAGAGAGAATGCCTATCTGCACGATCCCCGGAGTCACTTCGGTCTCACAGGCCCGTACAGAGGAACCCTCCAAGTCGCGGGCATTCCGTCAACACGCGTGGGGCCCCCAGTGCAGCTTCAGCCACCGAACTTCTGAGGCTCCGGGGAGCACGGCCGGCCCCTCCCCCTGGGACAGCGTGCGCGCACCTGGGACCCGCACCTGGGACCCGCACCTGGGACCCGCACCTGGGCTCCGCCACCACGCCCGCTAGCCCTTCCTCCCTCCTCCGCCCTCCCCGCCCCGCCGCCTCCAGCAGCCCGCACGAATCCCTCGAGCCCGCAGCGCCCACCGGAAAGCCAGCCCGCGACCCCGGCGGGCCGCCCCGCGCTTCCCACGGGGCTCCGCGCGCCCAGGCATTCCCAGCCGATCCCCGCGTCTCGGCTCGCCACAGGCTCGGCAAGTAGAGGCCCGAGTGATCGATCCTCCTCTCTTCCACATTAAAGGCTTTCCCCCCAATCCAGAGTAGCAGGTGCTGGCAGAGCCGTCCGGGGCGACCCCGTGCACCTCCTCCAGCACACCCGGAGACCCCTCCCTGCACGTGCACTCGTAGGGAACCCCTGTCCCGAGTCGGTGGGAAGGTGGCCTAGGGGGACGGGTGGGGGGCGTGCCCAGTGTCAGGGCGAAGCGGCCTCCTGCGAGCAGATGCACGCGCGGGCTCCACTGACCCCGCGCCCGCGAGTCCACGTGGACCGCCCAGCGGTGCGCTCGACTTTCCCGAAGATGTGCTGCTCGCCGCCTTGCTACAGTAGATGTGAATAACCTCAAGAGCAAAGGAACAATGCAGCCATACTTGGGAGTAGTGAGTGTGGGGTATTCATTATTTCTGTTTTTCATATGGCTTAATTGTGAAGGTATATAGTTTAGTGTATAATAATGGCTGCTTAACAATGGAAAATTTTAACTGAAACAGAAGGTGTATCACTCAGCTCTTGAGCACTGATACCAGCTGGTTCCAGCATCCCCATGAATGATCCTGAATGTTAGCTTCCTGAGGGCAGGGGCTCCGTGTTGCCCTTTGCCAGTGCTTGCAACAGTGGCCAGCACGGTGTAATTACTCCGTTAACACGTGCGGAATGAATGCATGAATAAACGAACAAGCCAAAGAGAAAAGGGACATAAACAGGGAAGTCGCCAACAAATATGTATTGAGGGCCTACCTCCCGTCAGGGAATGTTCTTGATGCTCGAATATGGTCCTGAACAGAATGAGGAATGGGAGAAAAATCCCTGCCTTCCTGGAGAAGGCATCCTGGTGGAGGAAGACAGAAAACTAAATAAATAAATAAATTACGTAGAGAATTAAAAAGTGAATACTTTGAAGAGAAAGTCAGGAACATCAAGGAGAGGGCAGGGAGGAGGATTACAATATGGAAGAGTGGGAAGGAAAGGTTTCACTGAAGAAGGTAATCTTTGAGCAGACTTGAAGAAGGTAAAGCAGGGAATAGTTGAGAGAAGGGAATTATAAGCCAATGAAACAGCAACAGAGAGTGTTCCCTGAGGTAGAAGCTTGCCTAACAAGTCTAAAAACACCAAGAAGGCCAAGACAAGTCACTGGAAGGCAAGTGAGTGAGGTAGCAGAGGGCAGATCATGTAGGGTACCAAACATTTTCTGTAAAGGGCCAGGTAAGGTTTAAGGCTTTGCTGGCCACAAGGCCTCTGGTCACACTGCTGTTGTAGTGTGCAAGCAGCCACAGAGGATATGTAACATATCCTCTCTGTGAATGTGACTGTGTTACAATAAAACTTTATTTACAAATAGCTGACCACATTTGGCCTCTGGCTATACTCTGCTGACATTTGATAAAAGGCCTGGCTGGTCATATGGAATTTTGTATTTGCTGTGAGTGATATGGAGGAACCACTCTGCCTGTTAAGCATAGATGATGGGGAAGGGGAGGGGGAGAGGAAAAGCAAGAGGGGGAGCAGGGAACACAGAAAGCTAAGGAAGTAATCCAAGGAGAGTTGATAGTGGCTTGGGTCAGAGGGCTACTGTTACAGTTGATAAGAAATAGCAAGATTCTGGATACACTGAGCAGGTATAACCAACAGAACATGTTCATGGTAAAGGATGTAAGGTATGAGGGAAAGAAGAACTTGGGCCCATCAGTTAGAAGGATGGAGGGGGAAAAAAATCAAGAGTTCAGTTTCAGACACATGTCTTAGTCCATTCAAGCCACACACAGACTGGATGGCTTATAAATAACAGAAATTAACTTCTCACATTTCTCTTGGCTAGAAGTCCAAGATCAGGATGCCAGCGTGGTCAGGTGCTTCTTCTGGATCCCAGGCTTCTCGTTGTATCCTCACATGGTGGAAGGGGCTAGGGAGCCCAGTAAGGTCTGCTTTTTAAGAGCATTAATCTCATTCACAAGGGCTCCTCTCATGATCTAGTCACCTGCTAAAGGCCCCACCTCTTAGTACCATTACATTGAGGGTTAGCATTTCAACATGAATTTGGGCAGGAGGGGTGGGGCATATGCAAACGTTCAAACCATGGCAACGTGTAAGTTTGAAATGCCAGTCAGACATTGTTGTGGATGAAGACACTTGAATTTATTAATTAAATCAGGTCAGGAAATAAAAATTTGGGAATCGTCAGGCTTTATATGGTATCAATATATGACACCACAGAGTGAATACAAATAGAGAATTAAAAGGTCAGGAAGACTGAATGGCACAATAAAAAGAAGGGAGATGAGAGTGAGCCAGTAGAGGAGTCTGAGAAGTTACCAGTGAGGAAGAAGGCCAACAGCTGGCATCCGGAAAACCAGGTGAATGCTGTGTGGTGGGGATGGGGGCGGGGGTGGTTTTCAGATGCAACTCAAACAGAAGATGAGTATTGAGGACAACCATTAGATCTAGCAATGTGGAACGCATTTGGTAACTTTGACAAAAGCTATTATTGTGAAACAGTGGGATGATTGAATAGGATTCGAGCAAGATGGGGAGACAGGAATTGGAGACAATACAGGGACCAATTCAAAACCCGAGTTGGTATGAAGATTATTTTAAGCTGAAGGCATTTGGGATTCAACAGATACAGAAAGAAGCCTTCTTGGAGCTTCCCTCATCTGACTAAAATAAACTTCTAGGAAATAACACTGCCATAAGTTCCCTCTTTGGGAGGTGAGTGGGGAGTGGGCTTTTATTACCAGGAAGGAGATCTAGAGAATATCTACTATAAATTCTCTCTCCAGAGAAATCTTAAGGCCACAAAAACACATGAACACCTGCATGGACAGCCATTATTACAAACTTTCTTATCTCCCATTTGTTCTTCTAGAAACCCATGTGCTCTTCCCCAAAGATCTTTTCTACCCTTTTTCTTTCCTACTAACTTTAACCATCTATCAAACTACTTCTTTTGTAAGCTCCCATAAGTAAATGAATAATTTTTCCTGTTTTCCTATTCATCTTCTTTTGTCAGTTTAATTCACAGGCCCCTGGGCACTAAATCTAAGAGGAGGAAAAGTTCTTCCTGAGAACAGAAGTGTAGACTTAAACAGGTTTTGTAGTGAAGAGGTATAGCAGAGCTCAAAGAGGTGGGTCTAAGAGTTTTGTTTATTTAAGATGGAAAAAATAACAATATGTTTATATGTTGATAGGAACATTCAGATAGGTGAAATCCGAAGCAAGAGAGAGAAAGACTTGCTGGAGTAATATTCTTAGGTAGGTGAGAGGATGGGATATAGTTCACAAGGGAAGGGGTTGCCCAAGTAATGAAATAACCACAGCACAAGAAAATCCCAAACTACTTATGGGAATGCAATAAATCCAGTCCCCAACATAATAAGTGTTGTAGGTTACTGAGGGAAATCTGACTGTTGAATAAATGGCTTTTGAGAATAAGTTACCTATGTGGAAAAATGAAATTAGATCCCTACCTTACACCAAATAAATACAAATTTTAAGGATAACTAGATTAACAACTGTGAAAAACAAACTTCAAAACTTTTAGAATAATATACATTCCTCAAGAGATAATGGGTTTGGTTCCAGACCACAATAAAGTGAGTATCACAATAAAGCAAATCAAATGAATTTTTGGTTTCTCAGTGCATATAAAAATTATGTTTCTACTACACTGCAGTCCATTAAGTGTGCAACAGCATTATGTCTAAAAAAAAAACAAAACCCTATGTATATGCCTTAATTTAAAAGTACCTTATGTAGGGATAAGGTGGTTGTGTTAGGGACATTGGGGAGGGACATTGGGGAGGTGCTATGGTGAATGCTGTGAAATGTGTAAGCCTAATGATTCACAGATCTGTACCCCTGGGGCAAATAATACATTATATGTTAATAAAAAAATTGGGGGGGAGATGAACCATGAGAGACTATGGACTCTGAAAAACAACCTGAGGGTTTTGAAGGGGCGGGGGGTGGGAGGTTGGGGGAGCCAGGTGGTGGGTATTTTGGAGGGCACGCATTGCATGGAGCACTGGGTGTGGTGTAAAACTATGAACTCTGTTACGCTGAAAAGAAATAAATTTTAAAAAAAAAGTATTTTAAATAGTTACTGTTTTAAAAAACAATAAAAATACTTTGTTAAAAAATACTATCATCTGAGCTTTCAGCAATCGTTGATCACAGGTCACCATAAATATAATCATGAAATAATAATAAATACATCATGAAATAATAATAAATACAATCATGAAAAAGTTTGAAGTATTGCAAAAATTACCATAATGTGATCCAGAGACAACAAATGAGCAAATGCTATTGGAAAAATTGTGCCTGTAGACTTGCTCAACACAGGGTTGCCATAAATGCAGTATCTGTAAAAAACACAACAAAGTGAAGTACAATAATGAGATATGCCTGCATAGCATTTTATTACCTTGAAGGTATTATAGGATTCCTTTAAATAAGAGAAAAAGTGCTACCATAAAATAAGAGATTGACAAACTCAACTAGAGTTAAATTAAAAACTTTCTAGAATGGCTTTGTAGCTTATATTTTATTGGGCTAAAAATCTTGCATATCACAAGTATAAACAATGTAAAAATTACAAACAATATAAAAATTACAGAAATGTTTTATTATAATTTTAAATTATAGACAATTATAAAGTGTAAGAAAAATAGTCTATTTGAAAACATGAGAGAATGACCAAAAGTAGGCAGAAACTGGAGGGTCAGTAGCAAAAATAGTAACAATGCATCATAGGATTTTAACATACCTAGATGAATTACAGATGACAACAATAGCAAAAAGGATGAGATGGTAAATGTAAATATATTGCTACAAAGGTCTAACATCTTATCTGAAGTGGTAAAATATTAACTCTAAGTAAACTGTTTTAAGGATGCATACTGTAATTCCTAAACAACTGAAAATCAATACAATGGAGAGCTAATGCATGGAGAGATATTCAAGTAGAATATCAACATATTTTATTTTATTTATTTATTTATTTTTTAAGATTTTATTTATTTATCTGTCAGAGAGAGAGAGAGAGAGAGAGAGAGCACAGGCAGACAGAGAGGCAGGCAGAGGCAGAGGGAGAAGCAGGCTTCCCGCTGAGCAAGGAGCCCGATGTGGGACTCGATCCCAGGACACTGGGATCATGACCTGAGCCGAAGGCAGCCGCTTAACCAACTGAGCCACCCAGGCGTCCCAACATATTTGATTTTAAAAGCAAAAGAGGAAGAGAGAATAATTAGAAGAGACAAAGAGAAAATAAATAGCAAAATGGTAAAACCAAGTACAACCAAACCAATAATTACATTAAATATGCATGGACTAAAATCTTCAATTGAAAGAACCAGGGGCACCTGGATGTCGTTGGTTAAGCATCTGACTTCAGCTCAGGTAGTGATCCCAGGGTCCTGGAGTAGGCTTGCCTCAGGCTGCCTGCTCACCTGGGAATCTGCTTCTTCCTCTGTCCCTCCCGCTTCCCTGCTCATGCTGTCTCTCTCTCAAATAAATAAATAAAATCTTTTAAAAAAACAAATAAAAGATGGAACTTGTCAGATTAGACTTAAAAAGCAATTCCTAACTATGTGTTATATATGAGACACGGACAATTGGAAAGTAAGAAAATGGAAAATAACATAATATTCAAACAAAAATCAAAAGAGCTGTAGTATTATATTGAAAATAGACTCCAAGACACAGAGTACTACCAGAGAAAAAGAGGTCATTTTATAATCAAAAGGATCAATTTGTGAGAAAGACATGAAAATCACAAATGGGTATATACCTAACAGGTCTTCAAAATACATGAAGCAAAAACTGATACAATTACAAGAAGAGAAAAATCCACAATCATAATTAGAAAATTTATATGCTTCTCTAATTGACAGACCTAAACAAACAAACAAAAATCTGTAAGGATACATAATAATTGATCAAAAATACCAAAGCTTTGGACTAACTGAAATACAGAACACTATTATTAAACAACCAATGGACATATATTTTTTCCTTTTCCTAGTGGTATAAGTTTACTAATTCTGAAAACTACTTGTATATTCTAGGCTTGAGTAAATGAATAAGTATACTAAAGATAGTAGGAGCAAGATTTCTCATTGTTGGAAAAGGCATTACAAATATGGAAAGAGTGAAAACTAGAATTTAATCTGCAGGGGTATTGGATTAGAATTGTAGGTTTTGGTATGCACTCATGTATGGAATATAACACACACACACACACACACACACCCCACACAACCACAGTTTTCTGGGTCTGGCGAGTGGGGCTAGTGGCAACAGTAGCAATGAGCACATTTTAGTACCCACATCTGTTTCAAAATACCATTCTCCAAGAGGAACCAGGGTTCTGTGGAAAAATGGCCAATTTCAGGGAAAAGACGGGATAAGCCTGGAACACTGCTTAGCTCCAGAGAATAAGGAAGTTCTCAGAGAATAATGGGAACATAACAGAACTCAGAAATTAGTTTGAAGGGCCTTCCACTGTACTGGCCTGGGACAACTAGAAAAATCAAAATTCCTAATAAAAGGATTAAAAAACTTTGAGTAATATAAAAATCAGTCAATACTGAAATAAAAAGGGAAAACTTCCCTTACAGAATGCCAAATAATAGATATAGAAGAAATTAAGTTAGAAAATCATCAGTGGATGCCAAACTGGAATGTGATATTCAGAGGTTCATATATCTCCCTAACATTACTAAGTAAAAAAGACAAGCAGTAACTTTATAGTGGGGAAACCTGGTGGTCATCACCATAACATGAAATGTTTTCATCACTAGCTTCAGAGAAACAAATGGATTATCCTGACCCTCTGTGTTTGAGGTACTGAAGACACACCTCTGCTTTGGCTTTCCTGCCAAAAATGTATAACCTCAATCTATTCCTGGGAAAACAGATGAATACAATTTTGTGAGACAGTCTATATAAGTGGCCCTATACCTCAAAAATGTTAGTCAAGACAAAGAAAGGCTCAGGAATTGGAAACTACACAGACATAACACCTAAATACAATGAGTAATCTTGGAATTACTTGATCCTGGACCAGGGGAAAAGAGCTAGAAAGGACATTATTGGGACTATTGACAAAATTTGAATATGGACTATGGACTAATAGCATCCTATTGATGTTAAATTTCCCGATTTTGATAAATTATACTACAGCTCTATGTGAATATTCATATTCTTAGGGAATACAGACTTAAGTATTTAGGGGAAAGGACCACAATGTCTCTAACTTCCTCTTAAAATGTTCAGAAAAAACAAGAATCATAAAGCAGGTGGAGCTAAACTTCCTGGAATTTTTCTGTAAAAATTGTGCATAATTTTTGATATTTATATTTGTTTTTTATATTTATGTAACTTTTATGTAAATTTTAAAATGTAAAAAAAAAAACTAGCTAAAAATGAGACAGAACACACAAGAAAATGCTCCATCTCATTAGCAGAGAGATAAATTAATACCACACAGGTATATCATTTTATATCCAGCAGAAAGGCACATTTTTTAAATCTTGCCAATGCCAAGTCTGACAAGGATATGATTAAGTGCAAGCTTGTACAACTACTTTGGAAAACAAGACAGCCGTAATCTTCTGTCTGCACTCTCTACCCAGCAATTCTACTCTGAAGGGCGTTAGAGGCTGGAGGCTAAGAGTGACAGTGTGTGGGAACAGGATGTTCAAAATGGCATTATTTCTAATAGTATAAAACAAATCAAATATCTTGACAAAACAGGGTAAATAAAATGGTGATAGATGCATATGATACTGTGTGGCAGTAAAAATGAGTAGCATTATGGAGGAATGAGGGAAATCAAGAATGAAAAAGCAAGCCATAGGTGAGTACTCAGTGTTTTATTTTCATAAAATTCAAGTACTAGTAAACAATGCACTAAGGGACACACGTGGCCAAGTATACATGAATGTAAAGGAATGATGAACATACCACTCAGAACCATGATTTCCTCTTTATATAGTTAAGTGAAGCAGATGAAGAGCACCATTGAGTATTATTTTGTGTTTTTAAAGATTTTATTAAGTAATCTCTACATCTAATGTGGGGCTTGAACTTACAACCCTGAGATCAAGAGTCCCAAGTTCCACCCACTAAGCCAGGCGGCCCTGTTTTGTTTTTAAGTAAAGGGTGGTTTCTACAATGTTACATGATGCTTTTAGTTTGTGTATAAAAAGTATGCATGTATTCCACCAGAATGAACACTTCTGAAGTTTAAGAATTGTTTTGTTCAGTTATATCCCTGCTCCCTAGAATATTGCCTGGCACAGAGTAGATATAGAGAAGAATATAATCTTTAGAATGTATCAAATATTACATTAAAAAAGTGAATGAACAGATACGCCTCACCTAGAGGTAGCAGGGAGAAATGAAGATAAAAGGGATTCAAACTAGGCAGACATCAAACTGCCCTTGGACAGACAGGTAAAGTGAATCATCACTTGGGTGAGGATCAAACGTTTGGATCCTGATGAATGATTATGAAAGAAAGACTCGAGGGAAAGAGAACTAAGCTAGCAGTTGAATGGGGACTGGCAAGCTGAACTGAAAAGAAAGCAGGAACTCTTAGAGCCATAGAACACTCACACCACTAACATGAAATGACACTTCCACTGAGGCTAGCTCAAACCGTTTAGAAGACCAAGGCGCAACGGTGAAGGGAAGTCTCCTGAATAAAACTTCCAACAAACGACCATGTAGAATTGACTGGTGCTCCAGCTAGCCCCAGCCAGCCTGGTTCTACCCTGACATGGCCGGCTGCTGCATTAGGAAGCAGAAATGCAGAAAGCACAAGCCCACGAGCTTTTCCTTCCTGCCGATGGTCAGCTGTAGATGAAAAATCAGAAGGGCTTTCCCTGTTGCTTCAGGACAAGCTGCTCTCATTTTCCCTCTGAGGTAAGGTTTAGGGCATTTCCATCAGAGCATAGCATGAGGTCCTATGAGACAAAAGGCAGTTCTCCACAGATGCGGAGGTGAGCACCGGGGAGTCATGAAGATTCACCACACTGCCAGTCTGCCTTCCTTGCTGTGTTTGCCTTCCATCTTGTCTAAGTCACACCTGCCTAGAGCCTACACAAAGCCTTCGTTCAGGTGGATGGCAGATCACCTGTTTTGTGAAAGGATGACAGGGCAGTGGGAGAAGAAAACCAGGACCCAAAGAGTGAGGACCCCTGCTGTAGACAGCTGCTTGTGACAGGGACAGCTGGCTCCTGGGCCCTGGTCAGCCTGCAGGCCAGCTCCTGCTTACTGGCCAGTGCCCGAGCTAGCCTTCACCTGCCCCAGCAAGAATACGGTGTGGAAAGGGCTTTGGGGGTTACATTCGGCTTCACAGAGGAAGCAATTTGGGGCTTTCCAATGACAGTTTGGAATTTGTCTTTTCAAAATAAGGAATTCTCAAATAGCTGCCATGTATGCAAAGAAAAGTTCTCAAAAAATTTATTATAAAAGGGAACAATGACAGAATATAAACTTACATCTTAATATTTATATTATATTCAAAATATGTTACAGCTTTAATTTATGAACAGAAATATCCTGTCTTTTCTTCTTTTTCTTTTCTGTTTTCTTTGCATCGCTGATTTGCATTTTTACTTGATCTTGTAATTTGGAAAAGAATGCTTGAGACGACTTTAAGGCTTTGTCTTTACCTTCATCCTGCAATTAAAAATAATAACACACTCATGCTATAAAATGTGCTTGTAAGTAAAAAAAGCCAAATGCTTACAACGGAGTATAAAAGTATAAAAATCCAGAAATTGAGAAGAAATTATCAAAAATCACACCAGTCAGCACAAAGATATTATAAGCTTTCTATACCACTGCAATGTTCTTATAATTGAAGGGAGGAGGGAGTGGAAGACGACCGCTGCCAGGCCCCAGGTGCCATGAGGGCCCAGTTTCAAGCTGCTACTCCAGCCAGGTGCCAGAGGCCTTTCACCGGCACGTGGGTGGCGTCAGGTGTCTCACAGTGGAGCAGATGTCACCACTGCTTGCCACCACCTTCCCCACGAGGGCCCCCATAGCGGTTTTCTTTCCTGCATCCTTACCTTTAGTAGCGAGGCTTTGCCTGTTCTGGTCAGCTGTTTTAACTTCTCTGAAGCTACTGCCTTTGTGTATTTCCCTGCTTGGTCTGGGTTGTTCTTTTCAAGCAGTCTTCTCCGCTTTTCCTTCTCTTTTAGTTTCATATGCTTCTGATATTTCTTTTTCCTCCGTTCTCGTTTCTTGTCCGTAGCTGTTTTCTCAGCGGCTGTTTTTACATCTCCAGCTTTACTTTTTTCCTATTAAAGGTAACCACCAGCACACCAGTTAATCCAACTTGTAAACACTACTCAGGAAATGGGAAGAGCATTTATTCCAGAGAGCATGGCCAATGGGCTGTACCTGCCGCCAGGAGTTGAGCGCACAGCACCCATCTGCACCCCACAGAGCCTCGGGAGCTCAGCTCTTTAAGACCTGGAACGCATTCTTTGACAAAGCTGACTCCAGCGGCAGTTCAGCGCCCAAACTACATTGCGAAGGCAGCCTGGATAGCCGGGTTATCCTGCTGACAGTCCCAGAAGCAGGCCCCCTAAAGCACCTAAGACTCCAGACAGGCATCAGAGACAACCTCAGCTACTGAGGACGGCTACTGGCTGGCAGGAGGGGCTCCCAGAAATGGAAGGGAAACATCTATTCAGGGAGGATCAAGGTCCTCTCTATTCTCCCCAGCTGCCAGCCTATCCTGCCAGGGCCGTTACCTATAGAGGTGGCAGAGGTCCTAAAGGGGTGGGTGTGGGTGCAGCAAAGCAATTGTGGAGGGACAAAGAGCCATGCTGCCACAACCAGCTGGGAAGATGAGACCTGGCAGGAACCATCTTCCTGTGTAATTCATGAGCATCAGTGTTCATGAGCCAGGAACCGCCTACATTTGGTTACCTCCAACTTCTTCTAATACTCCAAATATTCTATTCTAGACACCAATTCCATTATTGATAAGCATTAAATGGATACAATAATGGGGAAAATGCTGGCATTAAAGGACTGCTAGTTTATGAGCAACATAAACCATTGATTTTTAACCCAACATCACTGCTAGTATTCAAACTGGATTATAACAAGATATATTTATAAGAAGCTTTTGTAATAATTCTCATTCCTGTACCTCATAATATCTGATTATAGAAGACTGATGTTTGAATACATTGTAAAACAGTTTGATTATACTTAGAAACTGCTGATACATTAGAATAAAAGCTACAAACTCCAAGATATTTACACTGAGTAAAGATCTAGCTATAGACAACTAATTTATACAAAAACGAAAAACAAAAGACAAACAAAAAACTGTTTCCACACTGGTTTCTTACCTTGACTTCCTCCGGGGCCAGGAGAGCTGCGTCACTCACACTCACTGGGGCTACCTCCTCCATGGTTATGGCCGGCAGATTTGACACAACTTTAATCTCTGGAACAGGCTAGAAAAGAGCCAACGCATTTAAGAGGAAGTCATAAATAGTCCCAACATAAAATATTTGTATTGTGAACCTATTTATTTTTCTTAATATCCTTTAAAATTGACTTTGCTATTATTTTTATGTAGTGGTTCCTCACTTACATACAACACCCAGTGCTCAACCCAACAAGTACCCTACTTAACAGCCATCATCCATTTAGCCCACCCCCCATCCACCTCTCCTCCAGCAACCCTGTTTGTTCTCTATTGTTAAGGTGTGAACCTTTTAATTTAAAGCACAATACATAAAACACTTTATAAAAGGGAGCCCAGGTGGCTCACTCAGAAGTCTGACTCGGTTTTGGTTCAGGTCACGATCTCACAAGTCATGGGGTTAAGCGCCACATAGGGCTCTGTGCTCCACAGAGCGTCTACTTGAAGATTCTCTCCCTCTGCCCCACTCACTCTCATATAAATCAATCAATCAATTTTAAAAAAAAGCTTTCCTAGGTTTTAAAAAAATAAAATATTTTATGGAGATTATTTAAAATGTGAGATGGTTGATAGCAAAGCTAACTGGAATGATGGCCGTGCTGGTGGGCAGCATGGGCTGCCTGAAAAATCTTTTGATAATCTGAGTACTCGAGGATCTTCTCTGTCTCACTGCTGCACCAAGAACACTTATTTCTACACTTCTGGAGGACATTTCTACCATATTCAAACACCTATTCTTTTGCCTATTACACTAAACTATTCTTATCTGCCATGGATGTGGACATTTTCCAACAATCCTATCTAATGTTAAAGAATCTATTGATTTTTGTGAATATTATCCTGTCTTTAGTTATAAAAAAAAAAAGGCACGCTATAAGAAAGATACAAGGAAAAATGCTTATCAGAACAAGAGTCAAAATAGGCTACTGGATAAACAAATTTTCTCATCTTTCAGCTACTGAAAACATAGCTTTATAAACAAATGTGAGATGATCTAGAAGTGCTTTGGAAAACTAAAACAGTATTGAAATAAATCAAATCTATTCATTATAAAAAGCAGAAAAATTACACAATGTCATGAAATGTGATGGTAACTGAAGAGCCTTTTTTTTTTTTTTAAAGAAATGCCCAGGAAAGACAGAAATTAAAACAAGCTTCATACTGATTATGGTAATAGCAGGACACTAGTGATTATTTACCTAACACTTACACTAATGCACATCTCATTTACATCTAATTCTTGCACATCTCTGAGGAGCACCAGGGGACAGAGAGAGGGACTCTGTCGCTAGAGTGAAGTAAAAGATGAAAGTTGTGCCCTGGAGAGAACACAGGACTGAGGAGAAAGGGGCTCTACTTCAGAGAGTGTCACTGATTCCTTCGCACACCTTTTCCTTAAGGCATTCCTGGCCATATGCCAATCAACTAGCGGATGTGTGCCCCAGGAAATTTCAGACAAAACAAAAATAAGTCATACACGTAACAGGATCGTGGATTCTAACTGAGAAAAATGTCAGTGTGAAAGAAATGTTTTCTTCCATCGGACAACTGTTCACTTATTTATTAGGACCATTGTGTTCCAATCTACAATTTAAAGAGAAATACAAAGAAAATGGGAGACAACCCAGAAAATAAAAAATAAAATAAAATAAAAAGATGGGTCAACAGGATTTCCGGAGCTCATGAAATAACGAAACTGAATATGAAAAAAAAGTTTGTATTAAGGGGAACCTGTACCGAAAAGCCTACATTTGTGAAGAGGAATAAGAAAGGCTTTCAAATAGGGCATGTAGGCCCATATACTATTCCCACCTTCTTCAATTCCCAAGGTTCCAAGGAAGGTCTGAGTACTTCCCCATGTCAGGCTCCGTGTTAGTGTGACAGACACAGCGGGGAAATAGCAGTGAACAAAACACATTTGTGCCAGCTTGATAATGAGTAGAGAACGATCAGCAATCGACCAATGGCAATCATAGTTATGAGGGAAATGAGGGCACGGGGGAGGGAGATGGCATTCATCTGACACCCCAGAGACTGGAAGGAGCCAGTCATGGAAAAAAGCAGTGCAGCCTAACAAGCAGAGGAGAGCCCAGCAGGAAGGTGTGAGGAAGGGGGCACTTTGCCCACTGAAGGCACTGGAAGACGACCAGTGTGGCTGGGGGACAGAAGGCGAGACCAGATGAGTGAGAGGGAGCCAGATCGCATGGGGCCTTGTAAGGCACAGGAAAGGATCATGTTCTTCACGTCAGTAACTTTTTCACAGTAGGACCTGTGGCCAAGAGGGCTTGAGAATTCCTCTTTTCTTCATCCCTTACATAGCCCACACTAGGTGCTTTGGTATCTAAAGATGGCTCCTGCCACCGAAAACTTAATAGAAATGACACCTGACTAACAACAACAACAACAACAAAGCAGGTGATAAATGCTGACTGAGAAGACCAGACACTCACACAGGACAAACACTTAACCATCAAAGCATCAGAAGGATTTTGGAGATCACCTCTTCTATAGAGATGAGAGTGAAGCAGTTTGCCTAATTCGCAAAGCTAGTTAAGGGAGAATCAAATTCAGGTTTCACACTTCTAGACTAGTCCCTGAGATTCACGGTACCTCATTTCTAGAAAACACAAGGGACACAAAGGGGCAACAGGTGAACAAGTACCAAAAGGATGGCACCGCATGCTTTATGGGTCCACAGACGACAGTGAGAAGGAAGCTCTAAAAGGTACAGAAGCACTGAGCCAAGCGTGGTGGGAGTCAGACAGGGAGATCACTGGAGGTCTGGGCCTGGTGTAGGGAACATGATGCAACGGCGAGAACATGGACGCCCAGTTAGGTCCAACCCTCCCAATATCCTAAGCCTCGGTTTCCTCATCTGCAAACAGAAAGAGTAATACCTGCCTTGCTGTTCTGTGGATGAAGAATTAACGGACAGGGCCACTACCGTCATCAAGACGACAACACTGGTTAATCCCTACTTTAGTCTTCCTCACAAGACCAACTAACTAGCAACTATCCATACACAAGATAGCCCTGGAAAAATCCCAGAACCCAAGGGTGAGGCTGAAGCAACCGTCTGGGCCACAGGACTGCGAAGGACCACATTTAGAAGGGCAGGAGAGGCTATACTCTCATCGTCTCATCCTTCTCCCAGGCCGGCACAGTGCCCCGCTGAGAGACTTGGCCTACGGTTTCTCCAGTGAGAAGAGAGCCCAAGGTGGCCTTCTAGCTCCCCAGCATTGCAGAACGCTTCTGAGAAGGCCCAATCATGTCTGTGTCATGGGGGTCACAGAGGGAGGCTGTGGGGCTTGACCACTAAGGATCAGATTGGGATGAAGAACAAGGGCAGGGCTTCTAGCAACCAGTGCTTGGATCTTGGCAGACCATGTTCCTCTTCACAGGAGTGCCCAAGTAGAGATCCCAGCCAGCAGCCTTGCCCATCTGTAGAGCCAAGCTGGTGCCCCTCTCTGGCTCGAAGAGATTCTGCACCCCCATGACCATGGCAGGATTATTTACAATAGCCAAGTCATGGAAACAATACAAGTATCCATCAACAGATGAATAAATATGGTGCATACATAAATACACACACACACACACACACACACACACACATACACACACACAATGGAATACCATTTAGCCATAGAAAGAAGGAAGTCCTGCCATTTATGACAACACTGATGTACCCTGAGGGCATTATACTAAGTGAGATATGTCAAACAGAGAAAGACAAATTACAATGTGATCTTGTTAGGCAGGAACTAGGCATGTGCAACAGGAGGATGGACCTTAGATGTCCTGCTGGAGAGCCCCGCGCAAGGACCACCACATCCTACCCATCTAGCAGCAGGTTTTGGCTTGCGACATCCCAGCAGAAAAAGAGTTAAGTTTGTGGTGCTTACTGCACTTCCGCAGAAAGCAGCCATTTGTCCTTATTTGAACTATGTCTCTAGAACAGAAATAATGCTGCAGTTGCCCACTCTTGCAAGCACTTAGACTACATCTTGGAGAGGACATGAATACTTGGCTAATCATTATATAATCCAGGACTGTCACTCAAATGTTGCCACCCTAGGGCCCTCCCAAAAGAAAAAAAGTGATAGAAGCACATATCCCAGAGTTTCTGGGGCCTTTGTCTCTCTTGACTGGCCCGCCCTTCCCCTGGAGTATATTTTAATAAAGCTCTCCTTTAGAACAGCTGCATGACTAGAGTTAGTATTATTGCCTTATATATTTCAAAGTTGCTAAGGAAGTAGACCTTAAAAGCTCTCATCATAAAAAGAAAACTGTAACTATACGGGGTGATGGCTATTAACTAAACTTAACGCAGTAGTCACTCCCCAATGCAGTAGTCACTCCCCAATATACACATTTCCCATATGCCATGCCTTTCGAAAATTCACGTGAGGCCACTCTGCTTTCACAAAAGACCTACATGAGTACCTGTTTTTGCTAACTGACAGAAATCTGACAATTATTTTCACTTTTATAAAAAAAAAAGTGAAAGGAAAAATAGCATTCAGCATTCTGCTGTGAGTGGCTCTGCCCAGCTCCTTCCTCAGGAACTACACTTGGTATCGCAGCATCAAACCACCATAGCTTTAAATAGTGTCTGTGAGCATCTGTGCTTTATCTCGATTTATTTGTGCATCTATTACAAGATTGGTCCTCAAGTATCAGGAAAGCCTAGAACAGGTTATTTTTGGAGTCTGAAAAGCTCAAAAAACTTTCCATTTAATTAATGGCAATTGCTTCTTTGCTTTACCCCATTTAGGCTTGTGAAAGGTTTTATAGGAACATTTTCCTTTCTGATGGTGGGAGAACCTATTTATCAGACCACTGTTGTACATCTTAAACTTACACAGTATTACATGTCAATTATATCTTAATAAAATCAGAGAAAAGGGATTAAGATACATAAAGGACTTAGTATGGCAAATAGCAGGTACTCGGAAAATATGAGGTACGGACATCACAGGTCTCCAGACCAACCGCAGGATGAAAACACAACTGAAAGCTGAACAACAAGAATGAGAAATGAAGAGACTTTAGGTCTAGCACGGCCCATGGGGAGATCACGCTGGATCAGCAGAGGAAGCCAGAACTGCCTGGGACTAGTAAACCCTACAGGTTTGTATCCTAAAACCAAACAAAAAGCTAGCCTCACAGAAGCTCAAAGAGGAATTAAGGTCACGTTTGCTCTGATTACACACAGAACTTTTAACACACTTACTGGTTTAGGGATGAAGTGAAAGTTTGAGAGGGCATCCAATTTTAAGAAGAGGGAATCCATCATCTTCTGAATTTCTTTGTGCTCTGGATTTTCTTCTTCTGCTGTTTTTTGCTTATAAAATAAGTTCAACGACATCAGACTTAGCAGCTTAATACACATCACAGGACAAAACAAAGCTCAATAAGGATATGCCCCCATCTCTCATTATCAAGGCTTCAGCTTCAAAGACACATTACATGGCAGAATCAGAGTTGTCAATACCACGCCGGTGCCAGCACCAGCCCAAGCAGCACTTTAGAGCTGCAGCGACCCCTCCCTCTACAATCCCCAACTTACAGTTTCATTCCCTTGGTATTTACTTCTGTCAAGAACTAAGCCACTCCCACTTGGATGGCTCTCATTAAAAGTAATGGCTCTCATTAACAAGGGTTGGATGTTAAAGAATTGGACCCGCTGTGCACTGTTGCTGGTGAGGATGTAAATGGCGCAATCACAATGGAAATGAATGGGGCAGCTCCTCAGAAAGTGAAACAGAGAACTGCCATATGACCCGGCAATTCCATCCTTAGGTATATATCCAGGAGAATTTAAGAAGTTCTCAAACAAATACATCTGTTCAGAGCAGCACAATTCCCAACAGTCAAAAAGTAGAAACAACCCAAATACTCACAATCCCCTTTTCCCTCTGCCCACAATATCTATTTTAAAAGGCCAAGACTGTTTTTATTTGTTTTATTAAAGCATAACAGAACAAAACAAAACACACCCAAAACAGGGAAGCAACTGGCTCTTTGCCTCCATGACCCTGAGGCCAGAGATGCATCGGGGTCTGCCTCCAACGTCTGTCATTAGAGCCCACCTTCAGCCAAATCAAAGTACTCACCACTGCTTATTTTAACTTAACTCATTTTTTTTTAAATTTTTATTTTTTTTATAAACATATTTTTATCCCCAGGGGTACTTGTCTGTGAATTGCCAGGTTTACACACTTCACAGCACTAACCATAGCACATACCCTCCCCAATGTCCATTACCCCACACCCCTTTCCCAACCCCCTCCCCCCAGCAACCCTCAGTTTGTTTTGTGAGATTAAGAGTCACTTAACTCATTTTTTAACTCTGAACATGTTGTTTACCTCATCCCACACTAATGGCTGTGAAATCATACATATACAACTATATACTATACATATACAACTAGAAGTTCATCCATGTGCTGTGTACTATGACCTTGATTACCTCCAGGATGGACACTAAACTGGAAAATACTCATCATCCTCCCCAGATGAACTCTTAATGGGATGGGTGCAGAATTAGCCTAAATTAAGTCCACACTAAAAGACTTGTGAACTGGCTGCTGAATTCTGAGATATAAATAAAACCAATATTTACAGAGCAGGTACAGCTGTCGCATTACATATTTAAATTTTAACTCTCACGGTTACAAAATGCTTTTCTGTGTTTACTGAATCCTCTCAAAGTAGCCAGGCAATGTTCAATAACATGTTCCTTCAACTACCACTTTGGATTGCAAAGCAGCCAGGAATAATTAATTCAAATCTTTCCCGATCTTCTACTTTACAGTGGCATCAAGGGCACTGATTGCTATTGCTGCTAACGTGACATTAATTAATCAAATCTGGCAGGAATCTTAAACAGCCTTTGCAAATAAAAATGCCATCTCATCTGCAAGCACATATTGACCACATTCTCAATAAATCAAATGTGAAGGAATAATTCAGTCACTATATTGGTAATACAGTATTATTGGAAATAGGATTTTGTCCTACTTAACCAGGTGTATTTTAAAGAATCCAAGTGAAAAGAAACAAGAATCAAAAAACAAATAACCCACCAGACCAAAAATCTGAATGAATTTCACAGATAATGTTCTATCAGCAACTTCTAAAGTACGAATGAGAACGGATTTTAAAATTGTAGTACTATAGTAATTGCTGTGAACAGTCAGGTAACCAATAAATAACTGCAAACAAGCTCTCCTACACCCTCACATTCAGTGGCATAAATACTATAACCCCTCTATTCCTAACATACTCTTTCTCACATTTAAATGAGGTGAACCAAGAGCTCAAGATTTATTTCATGAATTTCAGCCATCAGGGTAGAACCAGCAGAGTGGATTCTCTACTTCTTTTTTTAAAAATAATGATGGCTTTGCCTTCTGGGCTTCCTTACCTCATTGAGTTTGATGTACTCCTGCTCATAAATTTCAGCAAGGCTCAATTTGCTCTTCTCATGGTCTAATGTTAAACGTTTTTTATATTCATATGCATCCTCTTTAGGTCTTTCTTTACGTACTACATCATCCCAGGCCTGCAATATGAAAGTTGGAAGGAACATAAATTAACAAAATCTATCATTTTATTCTAGGTTCACTTAGGACTCTGCCTCTGGAAAATTTGTGGTCAGTCCAGAGTAAGCAAATTATAGCAAAAAGTAATCAATTTCAACCTGCAAAGTGTCTATTCAAGTCACAAAAAGTAAGTATTATGAAAAGCAAAGAGGGCATTACTTAAGTTTCCTTTTTGTTTTAAATGCATCTTTCTCCTGGTTACCAACTTTAATTCCCCATTTCCCCATCATGGTTTGTTTAAAAGTCCACACTTGGGAGTTTGTCTTGTTGCATTTCAAATTTAAGGAGAGTCCACATATAGTACCACCCTTCAAATCCTTCCTATTTCAAGTGAACATTATACACGTTTTAACGCCATCCCTTGTTGTACATGTCATACACCTAGTCTTATTCTAAGTTTACAAAATAGGATCAATTTTTTTTTCTCATGTGATTGGTATTTATTAAACACCAGTGTAGCAGACTGCGTAGACGCCCTGCTTCCTATCTCCTAGCCCATCTCTTAAGTTCGCCTGTGGCTGCAGGGAGACCGTGTCTGTACATGCCGACAGCTTCCCATCTCAAGGTGGCACTCCGCTTCTTATCCTGTGGGTTTTCTGGACTGCCAGGGCATCTTGCCTATTTGTGCTCAAGACAGCTCTGAGGTGTCTAGGACTTGATACCTCCAGAGGTAGCTCTTAACCAGTTAAGAACTGAGTTTAGTGGATAAATATTCCAGCAGATCCATCCCCAGAGGGGTAAATTCTGAGATAAATTCTACATAGATCCTCAGGGGTCCCCAGCAGGGTTCATTCCCAGTTGCCCACTGTGACAGTTAATTTCATGTGTTAATTTGACTGGATGAAGGGATGCCCAGACAGACAGACAGTAAAACACTGTATCTGAGTATGTTTGTGTGGATGTCTCTGGAAAAGAACAGTATCTGAACTAGTATAATGAGTAAAGAAGATGTCTTCACTAATTTGGGTGGACATCTAATCCACCAAGAGCACAAATAGAACAAAAAGTGGGACGCAGGGTGAATATGCTCTCTGCTTGAGCTGGGACATCCATCTTCTGCCCCTGGACATCACTGCTTCTGGTTTTCAGACCTTTGGACTCAGACTGGAACTTGTATCACCAGCTCCCCTGGGTCTCAGGTCCTGGGACACAGCATTCCTGGTTTTTTCGTTGCAGACAACAAACCATAGAATTTCTCAACCTCCATCATCACATACATCCTTTCCCTCCTCATTTGGGGTTACTGAAACACTTTTCAGTATTTGATTTTAATGTATCAATTCTGTTTTTCATTACCTTTCTATACTTTTTAAGTGGTTGCTCTAGGGATCTAAGATCAATTCTTAAATAAAAACTCTGCTAAGTTTTTAATATTTGAAAAAAAATAAACCCTTTATTTGTCCCATCAGATATTGTGCTTAGATGGAAGGGTCCCAAGGATGACCAGATCAATTGAGAATCAGTCCCCATACCTGTCACCCTCCACCAGCTTCACCAGGCACCACCAGACAGGTAAACACGGGGCAAGGAAGACCGGCAGTGCCTCTGGCTGCCCCTTCTCTTCACACACAACTGCCCATCCTTCCAGGGCACTAGTAAAAGGCGGTGTCTCACACAACAAAAGCAGTAACAAAAGATGAGAACAGTGTAGACTTAGTAGCAGACTTCAGGGTAGATTAAGGGTTTTAAATGAAGGATTGATACAAACAAAATTTCTATGAAAACGAAGAAGAGTGACAGTCCCAAAAGTCTCGTATTATTTCTAAAAATCTCAGTGAATTTTAAATTAAGTTAAATTTCATTCTTACTGACCTGATCTCTTATCCTCTGCTTAATGATATCTTCCAGTTGAAGGGTGGTTTCCTCTGTGATCACAGGGGCTAAAGGAAATATAACATGACTCATTAGGTATAAACTAGACCAGTGGTCCTCAAATGGTGGTTATTGAACCAGTAGCATCAACACCTGGGAACCTGCTAGAAATGTGAATTTTTTGGCTCTGCCCCATACTTCTTGAAGCAGAAAGTTGGTGGGGGCACCCTATCTGTTTAAGTAACCCTTCTGATGCTCCCTCCAGTTTGAGAACCACAAAACTAGAGAATATCTGGTAATAAGCACTAAACTTTTAGCCCATGCACCTGGGTACTCTCCCCATCTTTTTTATTCTCTCTAGAACTGAATAAAATGAAAATTCACTTTGACTTTATAGGTACAAGAAGGAATTTGATGAGATGACCAGGGTTTCTGGCTAGAGTACACAATTTAATCAGAGGACAATGACAGTAAGCACTGTATACAGATCACTAGCAGAAATCATTATGGATTACACATCAGGCACCCTATAGACACTAATTAGCATATTAGTAACTCCTGGGTGAATTAAGAGTACTGTGGCTATGTAAGAGAACATCCTATTTCTCAGAAGATACATGTACTTAGTACTTAGGAGTGAAGTGTCACGATATTGGTAAGTTACTTTCAAGTAAATCAGTGGAAAAAAGTGGGCTCTCTGGGCTCTAGAGCCTGACAGACATTGTCACAGAGGTAAGTGAGGAAAGCAGGGAGGGAGCTTGCTGACCGCCATCAGCGCTTGACAGACTCTGTGTCCCAGGCACTGCTGTGCTGCATCCAGGAGGCGGCCAGTATGGCTAGGCTGCTGGACCCTGTAGCCTGGAGCTGATGTGCAGAGAGAGGCCTCTGTGAGTCCCCCAGCCTGAGCCAGCCCCAACCACATTCAGAGTCTTTTATTTATTTTAAATATTTCTTCAACATTCCACATTTGATGATGTAGATACCTCTTTCTTCTCTAACTATAAATGTTCTAATATGAATTTTTTTAATTGTAAAAAAACAAAAAACAAAACATGCGATCACACACATACACATACGTGGGTCACATATACACAAGGCAGGGAAAGCAAATATAAAACGTTAACCGGTGAATCCACCTGAATGGCACCCATATGTTCGCTGTACTATTTTTTCAACTTTTCTGTATGTTTACAAGTTTTTTTTAAAGATTTTATTTATTTGACAGACAGAGATCACAAGTAGGCAGAGAGGCAGACAGGAAGAGAGAGGGGAAAGCAGGCTCCCCTCTGAGCAGAGAGCTCAATGTGGGGCTCGATCCCAGGACCCTGAGATCATGACCTGAGTCAAAGGCAGAGGCATAACCCACTGAGCCACCCAGGTGCCCCTGTTTACAAGTTTTTAAAATAAGAAGCTGAGGGAAAATAAATAAAACTGACTCTCTCTATGAAACAGAGAAAAAGCATGAAAACACACACTCGCAGGGGCCTAGTGGGCTCACATACCCATGCGGACCGCATGGTCGAAGTGCAGAGTCTCCTCTAGGAGGCTGTTCTCTGGGCGCTTCTGAGCCGTCACTTCCCCTTGAAGCTGCCAAGGTTTTTTTTCCAACAATTCTTTTTCTAAAGATGCAATTTTTTCATTCATCTAAGAAAGAGACAAAAAGTTATTACATATCCAGGAAACATAATCAGGCTTTTAACTAAATAGAAGCAACTAACATCTTTACAAACACAAAAACAAGAAATGCGTTATTCCTCAACACATTTGTTTTGTTCTCGCCACCGTTTTATTACTAACCAACAGTGACTCCCGATTCCTGACACCTGAGGTGGGGTAGGACCTTTCCCTCCCTGATTTGAAATGGCCATGTTTATAATATACTGAATTCCCCTAGAAGAATTTGGGTAGATTTCTAGGCTCTATTCTAGTCCTATGATCTATCTATTCACAAGCCACTATCAACTTTAATTATTAGAGCATTCGAACGTTAATTTCTTCATTAGGACATTAGTAACTGAAGGAGCCTCTTTTGACCCCACACTCCAAAATTCAAATTATTGCTAACTACTAAAAGGTATCTCTAATGACTTTATAGTATACAGAATGCCAGCCTTCTCAGCCGCTTTACTGAATTCTCGTATTTTTCTGAATAGCTTTGAATTCATCTGCTTAGGTTTTTCCAGTATCCTTTGCAAATATTAATGCTCTTATCTTTCTCTCTCTCTTTTTTTTTTTTATCTTTCTCTTTTGTAGTTGCACTGACACTTCTACAAGAATGTTAAATAACAGTGGTAACAGTAATTGTGGACATTTTCTTATTCTTCATTTTAAAGGGATATTTCTAGAATTTCACCACTAAGCAGGACAGCACCTTTTGGCTAGATGTGTTTCTATTTCACTACAAGTGAAAATTAGGAATGGATAATTTCATCAAATGTCTTTTTGATATCAGAAAAAAACCATGTGGTTTTCTCCTTATTCTGTTACAACCAAGAATTACACTAATAGATTTTCTAATCCTGAATCAAGAAAATGAGGCCCATCTGGTTATGGTGTTGTTAGTCTTTCACTGTGTTATTTTGGATATTTAAACGAAACCATGTGTGAGCGTTTTAATGTCAGGTTTGGCTATCATGCTCTAATAGCTTCACAAGAAAAAGAAGTTTGGAGGCACCTGGGTGGGTCAGTGGGTTAAAGCCTCTGCCTTCAGCTTGGGTCATGATCCCAGGATCCTGGGATCGAGCCCCACATCGGGCTCTCTGCCCAGCAGGGAGCCTGCTTCCTCCTCTGTCTGCCTACTTCAAAAAGAAAAAAAAAAAAAAAAGAAAGAAAAAGAAGTTTGGAAGTTCCCTCTTTATATGTGGGAACTGATTAAACAAAATCCAGTGGTATTTCTTGAAAGCTTGATATAATTCTCCAGTAAAACTAAACCTGCTTTTTTCTTTTTTTTGAAAAGATACAGGGAGGTTGGGAAACTAAGTCAATGCAATTTCATATTTTCTTTCCCAATGCTTCCCCACCACCCCCCTTAAATTTCCTCTCTCTTCTGGAAACAATCCACAATCATGGATTTAACTCAGATTCTCTTTTTCTAATAATTATTTTGATATCATTGATATATTTTATATTTTATTATTTGCCTATTCTCATTTCTAATTGTGTGATGTCATTTTAATGTGGTTAAACGGTAGACATATAATTGGAGCCAGGTTATATCTATTATTTGCAAATGACACTTTATTTGTCTGAAATCCTATCACAAGGAAATAATTTTTATCAACTTTGGAAGATGTGTTTGAGATGGCATTAATTACCATTATGACTATGTGAGCCATCTACAGAATATCTGAAAGAAGCAGTATCCTCATGAGCAGCTGAAACAGCTACAAAGAGAAGTTCACAGGACAGCTAATTAAAAAGAACATGCCATTAGGTATAAAGAAACCAGGGACAGAGGAAAAAACAGGTTTTTAAACAAATGGAAGGCCACAGGTTGGGGAATGCAGCACTGATTTTTGCAAATTAGCTACCTATCACATGGGCATCTTTATACAGTGTCTGGTAGGAAGTAGCAGCAAGATTTTTGTTTTGTTTTTTAAAGGATAATTAAGTATTCCACCAAGAACTACAGAGTAGATTAGTTATGAGTCCCACAGTCCTGGTAAACATAAAAAAAGTCCTAAATTCTCAATTCTTACCTTTTCCTGTCTTTTTTCAAAAGAGGATTTAACTTCATCAGAATCTTTCTGTACATTTAAGATACTTGTATCCTCACTTTCCTCGTCATCTGGCAAAGCAAAAGTCACTCTTTTCGAGGTTTCTTTATGTTGCTTACTGTCTTCACTTTCTTCAAGTTCATTATCTTCATCACTATAGTATACCAAAACATTTATGAAAGGATAATACACTATTTTTCATTAGGAAAAGAAAACCAATTCTCTAGTAATAATAGATACATTGTATACCTAACACAAACAGTCAGAATTCCAAAGTCATTGTTATTAAGGAACAGAAGATATTATTTAGGTGAAACAGAACAAAAGCATGCAATATATAAAAAATAAATTATTCCTCAATCTGTAAGACAAATGTATCTCACAATAATGACAGTAAGGTATTTTTAGTTTGACTGTCACTGCCAGTGATATTTATCTTCATTAGATGATCTCTAAAGCCCCTTTAAACTCAGACACTTCTGGCTACCTTGAGACTATCTGATCTTAGAGAATATAACTTCTTAGGACAAACATATTTGACAACTATGAGTACACACACACAATTGGACTGTTCTAGCTTACAGTGTAAAGGATTCAAAATACTCACGTTTCAGAAATGCTCTCTTCTCCTTCTCCGTCAGCAATTTCTTCCTCCTCTTCATCTGAACCCAGTTCGTCGTCATGAGCACTTGCTAGGTCTTCATCACTTTCAACTGGATCAAAGAAGTCTTTGTATTTCAGGTTTCTGGAACTTTTACCTGACTAAAGTAAAAAGATTTTTCAGACTTTCAATTAAGAACAGAAGAACACATTAAATCATGTGTGTATGTGGATGCATATTACATATGGGGAACTAGTGACTGACAACATCACCACACAGACGTAAGGGCTACTAGACCGTAACAAACTGAAAGGAAGCATAGATTCATTTATAACTGATAAGACAGAGTACAACATCCTAACTCTAAAGCTTCTAACTATAATCATTTCTAAAACATCCAAGTCTAAAGTATACAAATGCCTTCCTCTCCCTATTATTTTTAGTATTTGATGGAACATGTTTGAGGGGAATTCTGAATACCCCTAACATGTGTGACTATGGTTCTTAGGTTCAAAACAAGCATTCTGTGATAAGGAAATGATGGCTTTGGTTTAATTTTTCTAGTTCATTGTTTTCAACTGTTCTAAATATTTCATTAACGCTCTAGTGAGGTTTGAGGCATTTTAAACCACTTTTCAGAAAATAGAACAAAATCTAATATAAGGAGATAGAAAGTCTCTTCTCCCAAAACTTTACCTGAGGTTTCTGACTTCCAAGCAGTTCTCCCTCATCTTCATCAGAATCAACATCTTCAAAAAAATTAATGTCTTCCTCTTCCTCGTCATCTTTTTGTCCCTCTTCCTTTTCCATGTTTTCTAAAAAGGTCTCCATTTCAGATAGTTTGAAAAATTTATCATCTACTATGGACTTCTCTCTTGGTTTCCTAGACACTTTGTCTTGCACCTTGCTCTGCTGCTCCAATTTGCTGATATCAAAATCAAGATCAGAATCCTCATCACTGAAAACTGGACTTTTCCTCAGATCAACTTTGCTCAAGTTTTTAGCTCTCTCATCCACTTTAGGATCATCACCACTCAGGTCAGCCACCTCCTCCTCCTCCAGATCTTGTTTGAGGACCTCCTGATCATCAGACTCCACCGCTGAGCCATCCTCTTCACATGCCTGCTCTTCGTTCTCCGGAAGAAGACTGATGTCTTCGTCTTTAATGGTTTTACTAACTGCACTCTGAAAGTACTGTAAAATTGGTTCATTTTGCAATTCTAGTTGTTGCCAAATCTGCTCATCATCAAAATTGTCTATCACCAGTTTTTTTAATGGACTTCCGTGGATCCTGTCATTCTCTAATATTTTATTAAAATCATAAAGTACTTTTGTTAACGAAGTGAAGTTTGATGCCAATTCATCTTGAATCCTATTAAGGGAGCATGGGGAGGAAGTTTAAAGAGATTTATAATTATAGGCAATAATTTCACAGCACTATGAATTAAAAGGAGAAAAAAGCCTAACTTCTGTGTAAAATCAAACTTGAATGAAATATCAATTTTAAGTATAGATTCTGGCCCCGAAGAGTGTATTAGCTTGCTGAGGAGCCATATTAATATACAACTAAGTCTGTGATCTACTATATGGATTTTATGCAGGGAAACTATTACACACCTCTTTGCCTAAAGATATATGGTGAATCTTAGCCTTAAATGCCAACTCAGCTATATTATATGCCACTCCATTCAGTCAGCCAATGGTTAACACTTGCTTTGGCTCAAGAGTGCTCAGCGAATACCTCTGAAGATCTGACATCTGAAATGAGACCTGTATACGAGGAGACATTCTTACAAAAACCTGGAAACATATATTCCAAGCAAAAAAACAGCGAGAGCAAATTTTGTAAGATGGAAATGAACTCGGTGAGTTTGAAGAACAGAAATGAAAGCATGGGTGGAGTGTGGTGAAGGAGGCAGAAGGCCAAGGAGGTAGATGGGAGCTGTAACATGCAGGACTCCGAGGTAAGAGTTTGATGTTTTAAGTGTAAAGAGAAGCCATCAGAAGATTTTTTTAAAAGATTTTATTTATTTATTTGACAGACGAGATCACAAGTAGGCAGAGAGGCAGGCAGAGGGGGGGGGGGAAGCAGGCTCCCCACTGAGCAGAGAGTATGATGCGGGGCTCGATCCCAGGACCCTGGGGTCATGGCCTGAGCCGAAGCGGAGGTTTTAACCCACTGAGACATCCAGGCTCCCCACCATCAAAAGATTTTAAGCAAAGGACGGGGCGCCTGGGTGGCTCAGTGGGTTAGAGCCTCTGCCTCAGCGGGAGCCTGCTTCCCCCCTGTCTCTTTGCCTGCCTCTCTGCCTACTTGTGATCTCGTCTGTCAAATAAATAAATAAAATTAAAAAAAAAAGATTTTAAGCAAAGGAGCAAAATGATGTAATTTACACTTTGGAAAGATGAACAACAGAGGAAAAGGAATGAAAGTACAGTGATTAGGCTGACACAGTCATCCAGGGAAAGGATGACAACTGTACAGGGGTCAGAACAGCAGATACTGTGACAAGCAGTCAAATTCAGAATACAGACTGAAGACAGAACCGACAGAATTTGCTGATGAATTAGAAGCAGAAATGAGAAAAAGGATGCTATCAAGGAAGAAGCTTAGTTACATGTCTGAATGACTGAAAAAACAGAGGAGCCGTTTACTGAGATAGGGAAGGCAGGTGTGTGCGTAAAGGATTTCAGGGAGGGCAGAATATGACAGTAAACAAACAGGTCATTTTGGACATAAGAAATTTGAGACGCTGAGAACGTATATGGCTGGAGCTGCTGTGAGCCTGAAGCTCAAGGGAAAGTCGGGTGTGAAACACAAATCTGAGAGCCACACTTTCGTAAGTCGTGCGTTAAGTCCTTCAACAAAATACGAAGAGCTTATGTTATGAAGTCCTAACTCTCAAGAAGCTCATCGTGGGACGGAGGAAGACAGACAACAAAGTTGATGCTTTCAATAAAGTATGATGAGTAAGTAAGCACTGGGTGGTTTGGGAGCCCGCTGGAGAGAAGAGCAACCAATCTAGTGGGCTCGCAACTGTGTGAGTAGGGGGACGCGTAAGACTCAGTGGAAGCCTCTGGGCGTTAATAATTGAGCTTGGTTTGGTTAGCACACGACTGGGAGAGCCGCACTGTACAGCACGGGACCACTTAAAATTTTCTGACGGCCTAGCGGAGCGTAACGTGAAACCTGGCGCAAAAAGATGCACGCTTCCCTTATCCCTCTAGTCCAGAATCTGCCGGCAGGCCGCGCCCACGCGAGACCTGGGCCGCACCCCGAGCCCGGGTTCCGTCCACTTACGTGAGAAAGCACTCCGGCTGGCCAGTGGCTTTATCTACCTCCTTCAGGCACCGCTCCAGGGTTCGCCGACGCCACACCCGCGGTGCCATCGCCTTCCGCAACCCGGGACACAGAGCCGCATGCACAGGAAGAGTGCCGCCCGGAAACCGCGCCACAAAGACGCGCCTCGCGCAACCTGAACGCTGGAGGCGAAGGTTCCGCTGCATACAGTTTCCGGACCCACCCCCCTGCCAGAGCCAGTGGCAGCTCAAGAACTTTCACTGGGCCATTGGTCAGTTCTAGCGCCTTTGAACTTTCTCTAAACTTTCTGTTTTGTATCCCCGAGGGGCCCAAAGGGGTGACGTGTCCTTCGTTTAAGTTTCTGATTTAGACGCACTGGGTGGTTTCGATACGTAAAATAAGAACAAGTCCACCCGCCGCACCACGGGCACGCAGCAACGCTCGCCACGCCCCCCTAGCCTCGTAGGCCCCGCCCCCGGCCGCGTGGGCCCGCCCCTCGACCGAGCTTCTTTCCCCGCGTGAAGCACCCGGGGGTTCAGTGGGTCACTTTCCAAAATGGGGTGCGTGTTGAAGGCGGCAGTGACGACCGTGGCGGCGGCGGCCGAGAGTGCAGTAGGTGAATACCCAGCGCGGTCGGGGATCTCCGGGGAGCGGGGAGCGCGGGACGCGAGGCCGGGGGCTGGGGTAGGCGGCGGGCGGCCAGAGCACCTAAGTCCACTGCGCCCTGTCCCCCGGTCAGCACCTGTGGGCAGGAGTAGATGAAGTCAGTGGCAGAGGGACAGTGAATGTTAATTTCCAGTGCACCGTAAGAGACGGGAGAAACCAGAAAGAAGGGCAAGGCCTTTAAAAAACAAGGTGAACTCCCAAGTCCTTCCAGTATCCTGCTGGAAACCCTTGGAGGTCAGTTGTGTGAAGAATACCAAGGGAGTGTTTTCTTCCCTCCTGCCCTAATATATTTATTATTCCGTATGTAAACAGGAAAGACCAAGGCAGACGGATTTGGGAGGTTCCTTGAGTCTTCTACAACTCCATCAAAAAAAAAAAAAAAAAGCTGGATAGACTCAGTAAATGACAGAAACTCAAGTTTTCTGACTCTCAAGCCACTCACTTTCTCCTCTTTCTTTTTCTTTTCTTTATTTTTTTTAAAGATTTTATTTATTTATTTATTTGACAGAGAAATCACAACGAGGCAGAGAAGCAGGCAGAGAGAGAGGGAGGGAAGCTGGCTCCCCGCTGAGCAGAGAGCCCCATGGGGGGCTCCATCCCAGGACCCCAAGACCATGACCTGAGCCCAAGGCAGAGCCTCTAACCCACTAAGCCACCCTAGTGCCCCTCTTTCTTTTTGCTCTTTCTTCTTCATCACTATTTCAACTAATGAAATTCCCTGTTAGGAAAAGTGCCAAGTGGTAATGTCTCAAGAATTACTCCTGAACATTGGCCATAAAGCCTTCAGTTCAGGGATGAACCTTTAGTAATGTTATCCCTTTGCTACGTAGTGCTTTCTCTATTCCGCCTATTCAAATGTACAGTTCTAGCCGTGCGTTGAAGTCCCATCTCAAAGTAACCAGTTCTTTATTGACCACTATAGTCTTCCTGACCAGTCACAACATTTCTTAAACATTTATCATTGCAAGTCACCAGGGCTAAGTTAGAGCCACATACATAGAAGTACGCCATAGTAGTTTTAGTTGTCTCAGCACTTTACCAGTTTGAAGAGGTGATATGTATACATGAGAAAATACCAAAACAGGCTGAGCACAGCTTGTTGAAATGAATCTAATTAATAGGTGAGTCTAAAGTTTTTATAATAACACACCCTCCTGGTCCCTCCTTCCTCTCCTTGGTAAGATACAAGCAGCATCTTAGCTCATACACAATTGCAAGGAATCCTTTGCAAAAAAAAACAAAGATAACAAAGATAAGAAAATGAAGACAAAAAGTCATCTCTTATTATCTCTTAGAAAACCCTCTGTTAGAATGTAGATCTTGTGCATAAAATATACACTAAAGATATTAAAAGTTGAGGATCAAAGAATGGTAAACATTTCAGAGGAAAGAGAAAATTCAACATCATGGTTTAATAACACCAACTTTGATGTCAGACAGACGTGGGCTTTAGGCCCAGCTTAGTGTGACCTTGAAGAAATTACTTAATCAGGCCTATTTTCCTTGTCTGCAAATGGGGAAAATAATATTGTTTGATGCATGGAGTTATGGTAAAAATTGAAGTGCTCACTGAATTATTACTGTTAGGTCTATTTTATGGCTATAAGAACTAATAGAGGTAGGCTAGCACATGATGTACTCCTACTTCTGAATTCACGACTTCGCAGTTTGATTAGACAAGATTACAGACTTAGGCAAGTTTACAGGGTAATATTGTTGCATAACTCTCACAATGAAATAAAGTCATGGGTATCTACTGGTACTGAGGTCAAATCAACAAGATGGTACATCATGGTATGCAATAGGATTCAATTCTCTACTGTTGGGAAATCCCAACAGTATGGAGAACGTCTAGAAACTAGGGCATATCTGCACTGGGGATAATAACCAGCTCATACAGTTCTTGAAAGGCAGAATTGTTACATAGTTTCCACTTCTACATGATATTAAAAGGATTTCTCAAGTTAAAGCAATAGTCATGAGCAGTGTGGGAGAGTTAGAGGGTTACTCTAAACAACTAATTTTAACTTGAAAAAATTATAAATCACTGTTCATGTATCAAAAAGCAAAAAGAGGACCATGCCTATAATACCTTCCAGCAGCATTATTCCACCGGAGTGTCAGTAGTCACTAAACACTGAAATACGACCAAAGGTCTTCTAAAATCACAGCCCACACCATAAGTTTCCTAGAGTAAAAGGAGAGTAGTTTCCTTGTGATAAAAAGTAGTAAGTTGTGGGTTGATGGAATGATGCAGGGAATACAGAAATACTATGTGTGCCAAAACATTAATACAAGTAATACAAGTAATCTTTAGTGTTTGAGTCTAGTCTAGTATTATATATAGGGTAGGTGCATAGTCAGTTTTTTCCTTTAATAGTGCAAAATATGTTAGAATGTTAAAATATGTTAGAGATGTTTATGTTTATAAGCAAGTTATTGATGTAACCTTTCTGTAAGTGCTAATAATGATCATTCTTGGAATTTGTCATGTACTTTGTGCCAAGTACTTTTCTAAACCCTTTATATTATTTATTTTAGTCTCATGACTACTCTGTGAGGTAGATATTATCTTCCTATATGAGAAAAGAGAGACACAGAGAGGGTATGTAACTAGGCCAAATTACAGAACGAATGGTAGGGTCAAGATTTGAACCAGGACAGTTTAACACTGGAGCCCACATTCTTTTTTTTTTTTTTTTTTTAAGATTTTATTTATTTATTTGACAGAGAGAGAGATCACAAGTAGGAAGAGAGTCAGGCAGAGAGAGAGGGAAGCAGGCTCCCCGCAGAGCAGAGAGCCTGATGTGGGACTCGATCCCAGGACCCTGAGATCATGACCTGAGCCGAAGGCAGCAGCCTAATCCACTGAGCCACCCAGGCGCCCCTGGAGCCCACATTCTTAACCATAAGACATGCTGCTTCTCATATGATACTTACACACGAAACCTGAAAATGAATGTATATATAATAATTTGAATATTAGAGAAGAGGCATTCTTATATGTGTATTTTTAGAAATATTTTTATTCAGTAGTTTGATGGGGGGAAGCTACGAGGAAGGGAATATAACTTCCAGAAAGTCATACCTTTATTGCAAGAACTGAATGCTAATGAAGATACATTTTTTTGGCAAATTATATACATCTTGTCACAAGGGAAAAGTAAAATGAAAATAGTGTATTCTAAAGGGCAGCTCTGATTTATCCTCCTATTTCAGATGCTTGAACTTTAAATAACCCCACTTTGTCTTTTATTGTGGTTAAATATACAGAACATAAAATTTTCCATTTTAACCATATTTAGGTGTACAGTTCAGGGGCATTAAATAAGTTGACCCTTGAACAATATAGGTTTGAACTGCATGGGTCCAGTTATACTCACAATTCCCCAGTAAAGTACTGTAGATAAATTTCTCTTACAATTTTCTTAATAATAGTTTCTTTACTCTAGCTTTCTTTATTATAAGAATATAGCATATATATTACATGTAACATGCAAAATAAGTGTTAATCGACTCTCTGTGTTATAAGACTTCTGGTCAAGGCTTCTGGTTTTGGGTAGTTATATGTGGATTTTTGACTGTGTTGGAGGTTGGCACTCTTAACCCCCCAGTTTGTTCAAGAGTCAACTGTATATTTGTATTGCGAATCCGTCACCACCATCCATCTCTAGAACTTTCACCATTCCACCCTGAACCTCTATACCCATTTAACAATAACCCCCATTATCCTCCACCCCCAAGCCATGGTAACTATTATTCTACTTTTTATGAATTTGACTACTCCGGGTGCTGTACGTATGTGGAATTATATAATATTTGTCCTTTTGTGAGTGGATGTTTCTCTTGGCATGTTTTTAAAGTTCATCCACATTGTACCTAATGTGTCAGAACTTAATTCCTTTTTAAGGTTGAATAGTAGTCCATTGTATGTGTACACCACATTTTATTTTTTCATCTGTCAATGGATACTTAGGTTATTTCGATTTTGACTATTGTGAATAATACGTCTATGAACATGGATATGTAAATATCTCCTTGAAGCCCTATTTTCAGTTCTTTTGGGTATATACCGAGAAGTGGGATCACTGGACAATGTGGTAATCTTATGTTAGGACCCCACCTTTAAGGAACATAATACTTCACAGAAAAAGAAGAGAAGCTCGGAAAAATGAATCCTATTAAGCACACACAATAAATTTCAATTTGGCTTGCAAAGGATTGACTTCATGAGAAAAGGTAGTTTTGAAAATAGAAGATGATCTGGGGTGCCTGGGTGGCTCAGTGGGTTAAGCCTCTGCCTTCAGCTCAGATCATGATCTCAGGGTCCTGGGATCAAGCTCCGCATCGGGCTCTCTGCTCAGCGGGGAGCCTGCTTCTCCTCCCCCTGCCTGCCTCTCTGCCTACTTGTGATCTCTCTCTGTCAAATAAATAAATAAAATCTTTAAAAAAAAAGAAAAATAGAAGATGATCCTGGTAGAAGACAACTGTGGCCAAGTTATAGGACTGTGAGGAGAGATTTACTTTCATTATGGAGTCATATATAAGTGGGGTAACAAAAGCATGGTCTGTTTACTGACTGGGATAAGTAAAAAGTTATTCCTACTAGCGTTTTAAACAGGTTGTAAATATGGATATGGTGCTGTGGGGAATCCACTGGTTGAATGCTGAAAATATATGGACTTCTTACCAAACAACTTGGAAGGCACTTCTAATGAATGTCTTTCTAAGTATGTTATGTCTCCACAAATAAGATACACAAAAGTTCAGACTTGAGAACTTACTGCATGTTCTAAAATTAGATTATGTAAAATTTGCACAACTTTGCAAATACATAAGAAAACAGTGAACTGTACACTTCAAATGAGGGAACCTTGTGTAAATTATAGGAAGACCTTATTACATGTGACTTTCAGACTTGTTAGGAAGACCTTACTACAAGTGATTATTCACAGTTTTGTGGCACTTTACGTACAAATTCAACATAATTTCTTTTAAACAGTAAGTGCCCTTAATGCATTTGAGTACAGACCCTTGCAGCTGAAGCCTTGTTTGGAGCCCATGTTTGGAAAGACTGGTCTGAGATAAATGCAATCTGGATGGAAGGAAATGCAATGTTACTTTTAAGTCAAGATACTGAAAGTATTTAGTAAGAGCCAATATTGAGGGAAAGATATGAATCAAAGTTAACATACAGACCAGATTTGGTAACATAGCTATTTCTTATATGTGAGATTCTTGTTTCTTAAATCTGTAGATACTCATTTTTGCAGTCCTGTTGGGTTTTAACACTCCTGTTTTTATTTTGTTTAAGATTTATTTGTTTGAGAAAGAGAGAGAGAGCACATATCAGCAGAAGGGAGGGACAAAGGGAGAGGGAGGGAGAAAAGGACCCCTTTATTCCATGTTTTCTGCCCCAGTTTGCTTAGTCTACAGGATTGCACTTTAGACTTTTCGCTAAAGTAATCCCATTGTTGTTGTTGTTGTTTTGTTGTTGTTTTAAGGTAATTCACATAATGTAACATTTTAAAATATACAAGTTATCAACATTTATTATATTTACCATGTTGTGTAACCATAATCTTTATTTAATTCCAAGACATTTTCATCATCCCAAAGGGAAGTCTTGTGCTAGTTAAGCAATCAATCCCCATTCCCACCTCTGTCCAGCCCTTGGCAACCACTATTCTGCTTCTTGTCTCTATGGACTTACCCATTCTGGATATTTCCTATAAACATATGACCTTTTATGTCTGGCAACTGTCACTTAGATAATGTTGTCACTTAGTATAGTGTTTTCAGGGTTCATCCATGTTGTATCATTGCTTCATATCCACTACATGGATAATATTCCACTGTACGAATATGAATCATTTTCCATGGCTGTTGGGAATAGCGCTGTCATGAAAATTTGTGTACAAGTTTTTGTTTGAGTACGTGTTTTCAATTATTTTAGGTACCTGGGAGTGGAATTTCTGAGTGACATGCTAATTGTATATTTAACTTTCTGAGTTTTCCAAACTGTTTCATGGCAGCTCTATCATTTTACATTCTTACCGGCAATGTACAAGGATTCCAGTTTTTCCCACATCCGCATCAACACTTTTAGTTGTGGGTGTGAAGTGGTATCCTGTTGTGTTTTTGATTTGCCTTTCCCTAATGGCTAATGATATCGAGTACCTTATATGCTTTTTGCCTATTTTTATGTTCTTAACCCTTCATTTTTTTAAGTGTATTTATTCACATAATCTCTACATGCACTGTAGGGCTCGGCCTCATGACCCCGAGATCAAGAGCCTCAGGCTCTACCAACTGAGCTAGCCAGGTGCCCCTCTTAACCCTTCATTTTAAAGGAGTTGAATTACTGAATTCTAACCATTATCACTGGGTTTATTTCTGTTCTATTCCCAGAGACCAAATAAAATCAATAAAGTATTTTTTCTCAAGCTTGTTTACATTTCTAGAGATAAAATAAACCTGTAACCACAAAGTCTTGACTGTTACATTATATATATAAAAATGTTATTATCTTTCTATTTTCCTAACATCTGAAGATTTTATGTTCTATTGAAAAGAAAAAGAACCAGTCATTCTACTAACTCCTTCCTCTTCTCCCATTTCCAGATGATAAGATGGTCATGGAGAAAGGTAGACCATAGGGAGGCTTCTGATAACATGAGTTGCTTGGGCTACCTTTTCAGTGTCAGAGGTTTTAGAATGTTCCCCCAACAAACTGGAACAGTATATAAAATTTTACCTTCACTTGGACATCTTGCAATTTATTCCTTTGATATTTCTATATGTTCCATTGCTAGTAATGGGATTCCTGCCAAAGAACCACCAGCCGCCCCAGTTTGTGTAGAGATAACACTATAAGGAGAATTCAGAAACACCTAGACTCAGTATTTGATACCTTCAAGATTTCACAGAGCAAACGACTTCTTTTGATGTGCATTTTGCTCTAAAGATCATTGGCCTTACCTACCATGTGTTTTTTTTTTTTAAATACAAATACATTCTCTACTGAACTTTCATTGCAAAATGCACAGATAGTAGAGATGCGAGGCAAGAAGGGAAGAGCAGTTTAACCAGTGATTTTGTTGGTTGTTAGCATTTTTTTAAAAAGATTTCATTTATTTACCTGATAGACAGAGATCACAAGTAGGCAGAGAGGCAGGCAGAGAGAGAGGGGGAAGCAGGCTCCCCGCCAAGCAGAGAGCCGGACGCAGGGCTGGAACCCAGGACCTGGGATCCTGACCCGAGCAGAAGGCAGAGGCCCTAACCCACTGAGCCACCCAGGTGCCCCGGTTGTTAGGATTTTTAAAATTCACTACCACCATGCTCTTGAGATGGTTTCTTGGTCTCCACAGATTACCCTGCATACCACTCAGTTAGCAAATGATCATTGTATATCAATAACAATGAGAATGGCTGAATTTATTGTGCACCTATTATGTATGTGTGGCACTGTATTATATATATATTTTTAAAAGATTATTTATTCATTTATTTGACACACAGAGATCACAAGTAGGCAGAGAGGCAGGCAGAGAGAGGGGAAGGGAAGCAGGCTCCCTGCTGAGCAGAGAGCCTGATGTGGGGCTCGATTCCAGGACCCTGGGATCACGACCTGAGCCGAAGGCAGAGGCTTTAACCCACTGAGCCACCCAGGCGCCCTGTATTATATTTTTTATACCAAATATCTAATCTTTACAGCAAACTTAACAAGATAGATATTTAGTGGGTAGTGACGGAATTTTTTAAAAAACTGAAATAAAACACAACAGCGTAGAAACTCTCAGAGCACATCACATCTATTGAGTAGGTATGCTTTTCACAAAGTTTACTTTCAACTGTACATTTATGTATGTGCATACTAGTTTGGAATATACTCAAATTTCAAAATGCAGGGAGTCCATAGAACTGAGCTAGGTCATCCTGTTGATAATGACAGCCTTTGGGTATTTCCATAATCAGTAATACAGGCTTGTGCACAGCAGAAGACTATCTGAGGCTGAATTTTGCCTTCTACTGACCTATGATATATCACATTTGTCAAGCAGTACCATACACTGGTTACCAATCCCAGGGGAAGACTCTAAACACTTCTCCCCATTGCGTCTTGGTGTCAGTCTTCAAAGAAAACACAAGCAGTAGGTGGCACAGTGCTTTACTTTCATAGAAAGGAGACAGAGCAAGATTACCTTTAGTAGTGGGTGTTGGTCCACCATTGCCAATGAGTCTCTCCCAGTGGCCAGTGCAGGACAGTTTACATATGCACTCTTCTCTTGTGTTGTCCCCTCTCCACAGAGGACTGATAAAACAGTGAAGACTCATGTAACGTATGACACACACACTTTAAGCTGAGACAAAAGGGCATTCATTGAGCCCAACAGAGGGAAAGCTACTCTTGGGATAAGGTGATAAGCCCTGCACAGGCCCTGTGGGCTCTTCTCTCTTGGTAAGGAGGTTTTCATCTTTATCTGAATGGGGGGTTGAAAGACTACACACACGAGACTTCCTTTCCCCACAAGGTTTGTGGTCTTAAATAGTGTCATTTTAATTTCCTTATTATCAGTAATTTCAGTAAAGGGGAATTAATTATTTGTTAGCTGGAGCTCTGTGATACTAAGTACTGTTTAATGTATTTTCCATTAAGAGCTAAGTCTAATTGTTTAGAATATGTGTTCTTCAATTTGCCATTTTGTACCTTTTTTTATTAGCTGATGTAGTTTTACAAGATTATTTTTAGACCTCGTGTATGCATATAGCTTTCATTCTGGGGAGAATCTGGCTCTTAAAATCCAGTGTATTGGGGACTGGGGAAACAGTAATCCACAATGAGAACACATTACAAGTCTCTTCCATTTCTAAATGAAAGAGATTTCTTCACATTCAGAAGCAGTTCTGCTTCTAATTCTTCAAAATTGTAAAAAGGAACAGTTTTTTTAAAAATCTGGTCTCTCCATCAGAAAGGATGAATACCCAACTTTTGTAGCTACATGGACGGGACTGGAAGAGATTATGCTGAGTGAAATAAGTCAAACAGAGAGAGTCAATTATCATATGGTTTCACTTATTTGCGGAGCATAACAAATAACACGGAGGACATGGGGAGATGGAGAGGAGAAGGGAGTTGAGGGAAATTGGGGGGGAGATGAACCATGAGAGACTATGGACTCTGAAAAACAACCTGAGGGTTTTGAAGGGGTGGGGGGTGGGAGGTTGGGGGAGCCAGGTGGTGGGGATTAGGGAGGGCACGCATTGCATGGAGCACTGGGTGTGTTGTAAAACTATGGATTCTGTTACGCTGAAAAGAAATGAAATTAAAAAAAGAAAAAAAATCTGGTCTCAGAATTCTCAGAAGTTTAAGGACCCTCTTAATCTTTGCTTGTTTTTCTCGCAACAATGAGATATTTTCCTCAATAATTATTTTTTTAAAATAACATTGAAAGACACTGTAGTGGTTGTGACTTTTGATACATATTGCTATAAGACAAAAAATCAGTTATAAGTAGAAATAAAATTACTTGTTCTCATCATTGAATGTGTGTTGTTTCACTGTCACATTCAAACTTAACTCTTGTGAAATGCAGAGAATAGCAAGTAATCCTTAATGCTGTGTAGTTGTCCTTTAAGTGTGATCAATAAATAAATTATGAAAAATGCCATCTTTGTTTTAAATCTAAAAAGCTCAGAATTAATTTTTTGATTCCAGACAATTGTTTCAGAGCAGAGTAATTTTGACATAGTTTTTCCATTTATCTACCTGATTTAACTTCAGTAATTAAAACCAGAATAGATATATAAATGATTTTTACATGTATTATGCATTTCGTTTTTTTAAAATTATTTTTATTATGTTATGTTAGTCACCATACAGTACATCATTAGTTTTTGATGTAGTGTTCCATGATTCATTGTTTACGTATAACACGCAGTGCTCCATGCAATACGTGTCCTCCTTAATACCCACCACAGGGCCAACCCACCCCCATCTAAAACCCTCACTTTGTTTCTCAGAGTCCACAGTCTCTCGTGGTTCATCTCCCCCTCCGATTTCTCCCCCTTCATTTTCCCCTTCCTTCTAACGTTCTCCATGCTGTTCCTTATGTTCCACAAGTAAGTGAAACCATTTGATAATTGACTTTCTCTGCTTGACTTATTTCACTCAGCATAATCTCCTCCAGTCCCGTCCATGTTGGTGCAAAAGTTGGGTATTCATCCTTTCTGATGGCTGAGTAATAGTCCATTGTAGACATGAACAGACACTTCTCCAGTGAAGACATATAAACAGCTAACAGACACATGAAAAAATGTTCATTAGCCATCAGGGAGATTCAAATCAAAACCTCATTGAGATACCACCTTATACCAGTTAGAATGGCAAAAATTAACAAGACAGGAAACAACAAATGTTGGAGGATGTGGAAAAGGCGGAGCCCGGGGACGCCTGGGTGGCTCAGTTGGTTAAGCCACTGCCTTCGGCTTGGGTCATGATCCCAGGGTCCTGGGATCGAGTCCTGCATCGGGCTCCTTGCTCGGCAGGGAGCCTGCTTCTCTCAGTGCCTCTGCTGCCTCTTTGCCTGCTTGTGTGTACTCTCTCTCTCTCTCTCTCTCTGGCAAAAAAAAAAAAAAAAAAAAACTTAAAAGGGGGAGCCCTCATATAATAGTTCGTGGGAATGCATTTAGTTTTTTTAAAAATTAATTTTATAAGTCCATTAATTCTCAAAAGAAGGATATCAATGGCTATTCCATTTTTCAGGGTTTTTTTCCAGACTTCAGACTCCAGTTCCAAAAGTAAGAACTTTCTCCACATCACAGTCCTCGCTTCAAGGGGCAGGTCCTGTGTGGAACCTGGGCCGACTCAATCATGTAGCAATTGCAGTGCCAGACTTGGAAAAAGCCACAGCATTTTATAAGAATGTTCTGGGGGCCCGGGTAAGTGAGGCGGTCCCTGTTCCTGAGCATGGAGTGTCTGTTGTTTTTGTCAACCTGGGAAACACCAAGATAGAGCTGCTTCATCCGTTGGGAAATGACAGTCCAATTGCAGGTTTTCTGCAGAGAAACAAGGCTGGAGGAATGCATCATATCTGCATTGAGGTATTTTATTTCAATGTTTGGTGTTTCAAATTTGTCTTTTACAAAATGTCTTTTACTCTTTAAGACTATGTATTGTCACTGTCATCAAAACTGATGTTAAGTTCTTTAAAGGGAATGATAATATTGGTCTTACTCAAAGATGGATCCATGGATATATTCTCTTTCCCTCTAGAAGACTGAATAATAATAATAATAAATTTTATCAAAGTCTGGATTTAACATCCACAACAAAGGCCACCAGAGCTGGCCAAAGCAGATTTGCATCTTTGCTATAGTATTTTTTGATTATACATAACCTCCCATGTAATAGGAATACAGCTGCTTTCACCATCACAAGGCAATTAGAAGAAGGTGAAAAGACTTTATAGAGTAAGAATTTCCATATACATGCTAACTAGTCTTATGATTATTTTCTATCCTTAAAATTCTAATAACTTGTTCCTTATTATAAAAGCGATACATTTTCAGTTACTGACCGTGATTTTTAAGACCTTTCAATTGCATCTTACAATTCCCAAGAAAAACTTGAAATGTTAGACAAGAACATTCTCATTAGAGAGCCTGTATCTGTAGATATTCATGTTCAGATAACTGCCTTTTTTAAGACCAGCAATACTAATTACGTTTCATTTAAATTATTTTGATAGGACAATTCTTTTCATAGAAAGAATGGCATAATTAATTTGTAGGCCTTGTTCCTAATCTAGAAGAGAAGGGGGTTGATTCTAGAGTGACTTCAAGGATTTATTCAGTTCATTTTGCAAACGTATTTAAGAACCTACAGAGTGTACTCCACTGAGTAATGCAATTCAGCAGTGAAGAAGAAACAGACCATGCACACAGTGAGGAGGGACAGCTATTTAAAAAGGCAATTAGAGTACCCTACGATAAAGCAGGATTAATACACATGTCTTCTTAGTATCATCAGTAAGGGAAAGATTGCTCCTGGCCGGCGGCGGAGGAGGTTAGAAGGCATCACAGGGCGTGAGTTGTAATGAAGGTGAAGGAATTCCCCAGATCCACAAGAGGAGAAAGGTATTCCAGGCAGAGGGAATAGCATATGCAAAGGGATAGTTATACTAACCACTCGCATTGAATCCTCTGGCAGTATATGAAGGACTCAGTATGTACTATTTTCTTTCATTTTCACAGCTACTCTATGAACTATTCTACTCACCTTTGACAGTTAACTTGCCTCTAGTCAAATTAGTAGTAAGTGGGAAGGCTGAGGATCAAACCCAGATTTGTTCTGATTCCAGGATCAGCACTGTGAGCCATGGTACCAAATTGTCTTCATCATATTGGGTAATTTTTAAATTTGAGGCGGGGGAGCAATAACATGTTAGGAGCTAAACACACCTACTGTTTAACCTTTACACCTTTTTGGGGAGGTTAATTTTGGCTGCAAGTCTTTATTTCACTGGACTTTAAGTTTTGTCTGAGACACCCCCCCAGGATGAGAAGCAGGATCATCAACCTTTGAACGGACTCTTCCCTCTCCCACACTACAGTGTCTGTGTTCTACATCAGAGAGTCCATGCCTTCAAAGGAAGCTGCCATGTGAGTTAGAGTTCAGTTAAGTAAAGAACAGTGGAAGTTCAGTAATGTAACAGTGTATTCAAAAGTACAGATTAAAAGGGGGAAATGAAAATGTAATGTCAGTATAAAATAAAGGTGTATAATAGGAAAAGGTGTGAAAAGTTAGTTTCTAAGTTAGTATGACACCCCCTGTCATCATTCTCTGTTCTTGGTAAAAAAATAAAGTGATTAACTAGATACATAGATGGATTTTATTTTTCTCTTCTCAGTCTAAAAGTGAGGTGTTCCAGAGGGGAGGGAAGGCAGAGAGAGAATACAGGGCAAATGCCTGTAAAGAGAGGATCTAGAAATTACACATTTCACTCTGCTCAAGTCGCATCGGCCCGAGCTTAGTCACATGGTACTCTCGGCTGCAGATGCATCTGTAGGCAGGCAGTTAGGTACCCTGCTAACATTTACGCTGTTGCTATAATTAAAAGGAAGAAAAGGGGAAACCATACTGGAGACTGCCAATCTATGCTACACTTGGCAACTTTTAAAAAATGGTATTGCCAGAATAGCGTGACACTTTTTCTGAATAAAGGTATGCTGTAGGATAGAAACACGGGAGAGTTAGTGTCACTGCCGCTGCAGTCTGTGAAATGAATCGTCCTCCCGTGCAGGGGTTCGATTCCCTGACTCCCCAGAAAGAACGGAATTCCTGGCCTATCCTTGAACAGGACACATTTCTGTTGAACGAAACTGCTGAGATTTCAGGGTAATTTTTCTTTTTTAATGTAAAGATATATTTAATGATTCTTTTAATCACAGATACAGGATTAGGCAAACACCAAGAAGTGGATGGCATATTAAGCTGGGTGATTTGAGGAGAGTTTAGAAAGGGAATTACTTGCAAGATGTGGGCAAAGTTTAGGTAGTCAACGGTACATGGCATAGTATCCTTAAGGCTAGTTCTGGGATGGGATGGGGACTATTAGAACCTCTAAATCTGAAGGGGCAAGTGAAAGACCATTACCAAGACCTACGAGGGAAGTGTCTTGAGCAGGTCTCTAAACAAGAATGGTGGCCTACCTCGGAGGGAGCAGGCCAGGGAAACGGGGCAGGGCGGGGGTGGGAGAATAAATATCCCCACTTCACTTGTCCTTGACCCTCCCTGTCTTTGTGTTAGCTGAACCCAGTTGGAACCCAGAGGAAAAGCAAGTTTATGAATGCAGGTAAACTTCCTGACAACAGAGCATGATGAAGCAGAGGGGAACACAATGAAGAGGGAAATCAGAGAGGGAATGGAGGATATCTGGCATACTTTCCTTCCCTTCCCATACTACCCCTTCAGGGTAAATTATTAGAGCACAGTAGAACTTGGTCTATTCTGGCTAATATAACTTGGGTCTGAAATTGCTTTTTACTAAAGGTACGAAATATGATAGAATTGGTCAGAGAATACTTCTTTGGTCATTACAGTTACTGTTACCATCAGTATGCATTATCCTACACTATTGTGGTGGTGGCAAACAACAGCTATTTGATTTATTTTTACTTGGGTCAAGACTTCAATGGGCATAAGTAATAATTTTCATAGAGAAGAGAGGAGATAACTACTTTATTTTACTTAGGATTTTGTGGGCTGGGAGTTTGGGGGAGGGCTCTGCCAGCGAGTTCTAACTTGGGATCCCTCATGTGCGTATGGTCAAATGCTGGCTGTACATGCAGTCATGGGAAGGCTCTACTGGGCTGGGCATCTCACAGGCCTTACCTGAGGTGGCAGCTGATTTCCAGCCAGCAGCTGGGTGCTTGGGCAGGCCTTCCAGTAGGAGCCCCTGTATGTAACCTGTTCAGCTTCAGTTGCTGAAGGTAGTTCTAAGGATAGTTGGACTTCTTAGTGGGGCAGCTGGCTTCCCCCAGAGTGTCCCAAGAGAGCCAGGCAGGATCACATGGCCGTTTTTGTCCTAGCCTCTGAACTGAAGTCCCACCGCAGTCTCTTTGTCATACACAAGCTTTTCAGGCCGACCAGCTGCAAGGGAAGAGGACATAGACCCTACCTCTTAATGGGATGAGCAGCAAAGAATCCATGGACAAGTTTTACAGGTGTTTAGCCATCAATGTGCTAATGTGTTCTAAGCAACAGGAAAATGTGGGAAACTTTTAAATGTTATAGAATGATTTTATTTCTAAAGAGTCAGAAGTGTGAACCAGCAGCATTCTCCTATGCATGAGGAAGTAACCTATCTAGCTTTTGTATAAATAAGGAAATTCGAGATCGGTGCTTGATAAGGTAGAAGATGATAAATATTACATACACAGTGATATGTAAAAACCAGTGACTTTGGCTTTTCCTGTTTGGAGGATAGGAAACGTTCAGAAATGTGTCTTTTTTTAAAATTAATTATTTTTTAATTGTGTTCGTCACCAAACAGTACATCATTAGTTTTTGATGTAGTGTTCCACGATCATTGTTTGCATATGCAGTGCTCCATGCAGTCCGTGCCCTCCTTAATACCCATCTTTTGTATTAGCATGAATAGGACTGGGGGAGATTATGCTAAGTGAATAAGTCAGACAGAAAAAGTGAATTATCACATGGTTTCACTTATTTGTGGAGCAAAAGGAAGAGTATGCAGGGCATTAGGATAAGGTAAAAATGAAGGGGGAGGAATCAGAAATGTGTCTTCTGATGATGCTCACAATCTTCTATAGCTTTATGGCTCCTAGCCATTGATTTTTTATTTATTTATTTTTTTGCTAAGAGGTTTGTTTTATTGTTGTTTTAAGCAGCTAAATACATCAATTTATATCTGTTATCTTTTTTTAATTTTTTAATTTTTTATAAACATATAATGTATTTTTATCCCCAGGGGTACATGTCTGTGAATCGCCAGGTTTACACACTTCACAGCACTAACCATAGCACATACCCTCCCCAATGTCCATTACCCCACCCCCTTCTCCCGCAACCCTCAGTTTGTTTTGTGAGATTAAGAGTCACTTATGGTTTGTCTTCCTCCCGATCCCATCTTGTTTCTTTTCTTCTTTTCCTACCCCCCGCAACCCCCCATGTTGTCTCTCCACTTCCTCATATCAGGGATATCATATGATAGTTGTCTTTCTCTGATTGACTTATTTCACTAAGCATGATACCCTCTAGTTCCATCCATGTCGTTGCAAACGGCAAGATTTCATTTCTTTTGATTAGCCATTGATTTCTTAATGCCCTTCCTTCTTTTAAAATTTTTAATCCACCCCATCAGAGAAGTGACTTTCTTCCTGTAATTATCACCAGGATACTGTATATGCTTTTCCCTGGGACCTCATATAAAACCTCTGGTTTAGCAGTGTGTCTGCTATGGGCATGCATCATAGCTTTCAGTTGGCTTAAGAGAGGTTTTAGACAAAATGAACTTTTTTCTTTTATGGGAATTAGTTTCCCACCCACTTCTCAACAGTTTTCTGTCAAAGTTGGCTTTTGGTTTCATTTTTTCTTTCCCGATCTCTTATACATGTGTGGTTTGCCTTTTACTAGACTAGAGAAAGTTTAAAAGTCACCTTCCCTTGCTTGCGTATGGATCAAGTAGCCTGCTGTTTTCTCGCACAGCTTTTACTGATGCTCCCAGCATGCACTTGATGCCTTCTCCAGGCCTCTTCCTGAGGAGATGGTCCTGGTACTGATAGAACTAGCTGTGCTCTCATTGAGTAACTTGCCCAGAGAGTAACGTATGTCACGGTGAAAACCTTTCTTATTCAATAAATTTGTATTGAGGTTGTATAAAATGTTTAATGCTCCCATGCTGGCTAGTAAAGACCCCAAGTAACGTCCCCCTTCCAGAAGGAACCTTCCCTGGGACCCTGCACTCCTCACGCGTGTACACGTGCACATACACACACTTCATCAACTAAAGGGTTAGCACTTTCTGCAGGGGTCTTCCAGAACTCTGATCCCTAACAGGTTCCCCTCTCTTCTGTTTGGCTGGTGTCTTTGTCTGCATTATATTGCTGATTGTTAAGTATTTTCGGTTTCACTCTGATCCTCACTGCCTTCGGTGCTGGGGATATGTAGCTGAACAGAACACAGAGTCCCTCGCTTCCTGGAGTTGGGCTTGCTTCATTTATTCACACATGCCCTGCATTTTCCACAGAGGACTGGTGGCAACTGACCAAAATACAGTTTATAAGGTATAAAATAATGAACATAAATAATAGTGCAAGTTAAAAAAGAAGTGTAAGGCAAAATAAAACTAAAGGTAAGATTAGTATATCTATTTGTTTTACCCAGTATTGCTCCATAGTTCCCAAAACAAGAGGGAAAATAAAGAATAGTCAAAATAATTACAGCTCCTTCCCCCTTCTTTCTCTTCTCTTCCTGAACCAGTCCGTGTTGAAGACTTTGGGTAGGGCACAGCAAAGTGGTTGTCAGTGTTTGTGGGGAGGGCTGGAGTAGCCCAGAGCAGTGTGTTGGGGCCAGAGTGGGGTAAGAAGAGCATCAGCAAGTGGGCGCTGGCTGCCATGAGAAAGCCGGGGACTGAGTAAGATGCCCAGGCATGAGGAGGTCCAGCTCAGGGTGTCAGTATCTGAGCAGGATGGGGGCAGAGAGGTGTATCTGCAGGGAGACAGCCCAGCTTCAGATGGCTGCGTAAGAAAGGCATCAGCTTGGAAGCCTAGCCCAGTGCAAGCCTGTTGAGAGTGGCATCTCTATGGATGGGGCGGGGGGGCAGCATGGAATGTAGGAGCCTAAGTAGTGTGAGGGAGGTATTAGCACCATGTGTTGGGGCGGTGGGGTGGAGGAGGGTACCCTGCATGGAGAGTCAGGGCCTGAGTCCTGTGAGGAGTATATCAGTGCAGAGGGAGATGGTGACACAGTGTGGGGAGTTGAAGCCAGGTGGGGTGGTGAATGTTCTCACATGAGATGGCCTGATGTGGGGAGCCAGGGCCTGAGCGGAGTGAGGCAGACATCCACATGCGCTGGAAGCAGGTGTAGGGAATCAGAGTCCAAACAGGGTGAGAAGCGTGTGTACATCTTGGGACGATTCTGTGCACAAGGTTGGGACCCCAGCAAGGTGAAGAGGACTGCCATGCAGGGAGTGCCCAAACCCAAGTGGGTTAGACCTCCACACAGGGGGCCTGGTGATGTGGGGTAGTGACTGGGAGTGCAGATGGCTGGGAGGGGCAGCCAGAGGAGAGGGAGGGGACATACACATGGTGAAGTGCGTTGCTGAGGGAAGGACAGCAGCAGGGATAAGGGCTGATTTCTTAGAGGGTTTAATAAAATAAGTATAGTGAAGATAATGAGAGTCAGGTTTGCCAGTCTGAGAAATGGTATTACAAGTACAGAAAGGATCATCTAGAGGTAATCCTACTTGCACCAGGCTGATGGGGGAAAGCACACGATAAAAATGTTATTTAAAAAATAGGATTGTGGTGCCTGGGCAAGCTCAGTTGGTTAAGTGTCTGCCTTCAGCTCAGGTCACGATTCCAGGATCCTGGGATCAAGCCCCGTACCCAGCTCCATGCTCCATGGGGAGTCTGTCCCTCTCCCTCAACCCTACTCCTGTTTGTGCTCTCTGTCTCTCTAAAACAAATAAATAAGATCTTCTAAGAAAATAAAAATAAGATTTAAAAAAGTGTAAAGAGATGCAGCAGTTTTATTTTCTGAGTAGTCCCATACTAGAGGACTTATTTTTTTGTTTATGGTTTTATATCTTTTCTAGATCTGTTTCCATTGAGCATATATTCCTTATGAAAGGAAAACTCTAAGGCTAGTAAGACAACTTATTTTTTGTATACTGGGGAATGTCTGTTCTTCAACCAAAAAGGCAGGAAGGTCTGCTTTTTAAAAAATTCCATTCTCTCTCTCTTTTTTTTAAGATTTTATTTATTTATCTGATAGAGATCACAAGTAGGCAGAGAGGCAGGCGTGGGGGGGAGGTTGGGGAGCAGGCTCCCCGCTGAGCAGAGAGCCCGATGCGGGGCTCGATCCCAGGACCCTGGGATCAGGACCTGAGCCGAAGGCAGAGGCTTAACCCGCTGAGCCACCCAGGCGCCCCCCATTCTCTTTTTGACTTTATAATAAACCCTAGGGGATAGTTAAGTTCCATGAGTGATCTCTGTCACTAGTTCCCAGATGTGAGAGTTTCATAGAAAGATAACATTTTCAGAAAACAGAACAAAACAAAAAAAGTGTACGGTTTAATTAGATTTTAAACTTTCTGTGTTATTAAGGGAAAAAAATCTAATCTTCCAACTACTGCTAACATCACTTTGTAAAAGAAAGTGCAAATTTATTACCAAGAAAAAGTAAGAAGGAAAAGGAGAGATCCTCTTAGAATAAAAGAATCCTGTCAGTTAAACAAATGTGGAAGTTGAGGTGAACTATGCCTTTCTGACATAATTCTGAAGAATACACGGGAACCCTTTGAGCCCCATGCAAAGTAACATTGTTAGGTTTGCATAATTTACTGTTTTTTTAGTTTGGTGTGGGGAGACAATTGAAGCAAATATTTTATCCAGGCTTTTCATTTTAACTTTCATGGATTTATGTTAATTTGGGGATTAAATTTCATTCATTATTGATATCATTTAGGTTCATTATAATTTTATATAAAATAAAAAGCCTATATTTTTGGAAGCAGTCAAAATATGCACCATTGAAAGTGCATTATTCTGTAAATTACTCAGTGTAGAATTATTGAATCAATGTAGTTGTATACCTGAAATTAATATGTTGTATGTTAATTATATCTCAATAAAAATTTTTTAAAAGTAGCACACTGCTTCATAAAATTTGGTCACAGAGAATTATGTACCTTTAAAGATGTTACTTAGTCCAACTCCTTGCCTTCAAACAAGTATTGACATTTTTCAGATGAGGCAGTTCAGGATCAAAGGGAGCACAGGATTTACCTGAAGATTCTGAATTCTGATTGTGACAGTCCAAACATCTTTTATTTGGAGTACTGGCACTCTTAATTTAAAAATGACAGGAGAAATCAAAATAAATTTTCAGACACAAGGTACAACCCCACAACCACTACTACCCGCCCCGCAAAAAAAGCTGATAGGAAAAAGAGATAAATAGCCCAGGTTTTCACTTAATGGCATTCGAGGTCATATAGAACTATACGATGCATAACTGAATTGTACAAATGACTGTAAAAGCAAAAATTTATAGATGGGTTATTATTAACTGTGTTATTTTTTATCCTTAGGGGGAAAGACTTAATTTCCCAAGTCAGATTGCTTTGCATTTCTCATAACCTTAAAGTACATAATGCACCTACTTTCAATTCAGAAAATTAAGACAGTTTTATTTCATTATTTTTGTTACTCCCAAGCAAAATATTAGGAGTGCTTCTGAAGAATTGTAGATTTTAATAGCAACACTGTGGTCCTGGGATCAAGCCCCGCATCGGGCTCCCTGCTCAGCGGGGAGTCTGCTTCCCCCTCTATCTGCCTGCTGCTCTGCCTACTTGTGACCTCTCTCTCTGTGTCAAATAAATAAATAAATAAATAATAAAATAAAAATCAGTAATAGAAATAGTAGCAAATAGATGCTCGTGCAACATTAATGTAGGCATCAGAGACACAGGAGTCAATCCAAAGTGCCCTGGTGTCTCTGTTAATGTAGGCATTTTTTCAAAATATAAATGTAATTTATTAAATCTCAGAAGTATTTCTTGAATTAAGGAATATTGAAGAAACAATATACTAAAAATGGAGATGCAACATCATATTTGTAGATATTTATACTTGGGTAGAACGTTCTATAATGAGAATATCCATGATCATATTTAGCGTAGAAATTACCAAAAGGACACTTGGAAAAAAAGTCATGATTCTGTTATGAATTTTTTCAAATGTAACGAAAGTAGAAAGACAATAATGTAGAAGAAGAAGTATAAAAATACAATGAACTCACATATTCCCATCATGCAGATTCAACAATTTTCAATATCTTGGCACATTTGCTTTATTTTTTTTTCTCAAACTATTTAAAAATCATTCACAACATGTAATTTTACCTTTATGTAGTTTGTGTCTCTAAGAAATTAACCACGATGATATTATCATATTGATCAAATTTAAAAATAAGTCTTTTGTCACCGTGATATACACAGTCCATGAGGCAGATATGTTAGATTGATTCACAAATGTCTCTAAATAGACTTGTTCTAATCAGGACTCAAACAAAGTCCACTTATTACAAATGGTTGTTAATCTCTTTAGGCACTTTTTAAAAAAAAATTATTAACCTCTTACTAGTATAGTGTATTTGTCAAGACTAATGAACCAAATTGATACATTATTACCTAAAATTTGTATTTAGATTTTTTTTAGTTTTTACCCAGTGTCCTTTTTCTGTTCTAGGATCCCATCTAGAATAACCACATTACATTTAGTTATCATGTCTCCTTAAGCTCCTCTTGCCTGTGACACTTTTTCAGAGTTTCCTTGTTTTTGATGACCTTGATATTTTTGAGGACTACCGGTCAGTTAGTTATTTTGTAGAAAGTCCCTCAACTGAGATTTTTCTCATGATTAGATGGACTAAGGTTATTGATTTTGGGGAGGAAGACCACAGATGTACACATCACATCAAGGATGTCATCAACATAACTTATTACTATTGATATTGACCTTTATTCCATACCTGAGAGAATGTCATCATGTTTCTCCACTGTAAAGTTACACTCTTTTCCTCTTTCTCCATAATATAATCTTGAGAAGGAAGACACTGTGTGAGGCCAATGCTGAAGGGATGGAGAGTTATGCTCCATCTCTTTTATAATTCCATTAATTATTTGGAATTTTTCTGAATGGAAGATTGTTCCATTCTTCCCCATTTATTTAATTAGTCATTATTCAATAATTTGCTTATTTATTAGGACATTTATTTATGTCCGTGAGGATTTATAGGTATTTATACTTTGGCTTATGATCCAATACCACTTTATTTTGTTGCTCAAATTGTTCCGGGTTTGTCAAAAGGGCACTTTGGGTTGACTCCTGTGTCTCTGCTGTACCTCATCTTTTTGTTTGTTTTCCTCCCACACTTCCTTAGTTCCTGGCACTGCAAGGTGTTCCAGATTTACCATTTATATTCCCTGCCCTAGCCTAAAACCAGACATTTCTCCAAGGAGCACTGGTTCATTTTACTAGAGAAAAGTATTAGAAACCAAGATCTGGGCTCTGTTGTTGCTACTGGAATGTCACTGTTTCTTGGCCTTTTGAGCTAACAGAGCAAGGACATATATGTGTATATACTGGATGGATGGATGGATAGATGGATAGAGATTTCTTTAGATAACCAGATAGAACTTTTACAATGTATATATATATCATATTCATGAACTCATGAGTTCATACTGGTGTCTCTAACTGTAATCTATTACCCTGGGAACCACTGGATCCTTTACGTATTCATAACTGCCCATTCCAACTGAGAAACTTGGCTCCCACTATCTGCCATTCGTTTATTTAATTGTGCAATTTCAGTATGGATAGATAGTGGTTGTATTTGTTTCCTAGGGATGCCATAATGAATTACCACAAACCTGGTAGCTTAAAACAGCAGAAATTTATCTTGTTACAGTTCTAGAGCCCAGAGTCCAAAATCAAGAGAAAGAAATATGGGGGGGGGGGGGCAGAATAGACCATAAGAGAGATGTAGAACATGGTCAAAGGTTTTATCCATATATGTGGAATCCCAGAAAAAGAGAAGAGAGAAAATAGAGCAGAAGCAATAATTGAAGAAATCGTCTAAGGACATTACCAATCTGAGATAAGACATCCACCTGCAGATTCGGGAAGCTCAGCAATCCCACGTAGGGCAAATTCAAGTAAAACTGTACCTGAGCACACCACTGTCCCGCTGAAAACCAAAGATGAAGAGAAAATCTTAAAAGCAATCAGAAAAAAAAAAGACAACAAATTGTGAAATAATATGTAATGACATTTTTTTAAGATACTGACAAAAACCACTGCCAATGTAGAATTCTAAGTTAGCTGAGATAATATAAGAGAGGCCAGATTTATCCCCTTTCCTCAAACGAAAAATCTAAACAAAATATATGAAACGATTTTCTGGCATTGAACGTCAGACAGCACAACACATTCCTGAAAGAAGGGAAACAAAATGAGCCGTGCAATTTTCCAGCTTATTGGCTTTTGGAGAAATTTCCAGGCTGCAGTGCAGGAAGGAGGAATCCAAGTGAAGGTTAGCAGTCTCCCTGAGTTGAGGAGATAGAAATGGGGAGTCTGGAGAAGCCAGGGTGATTGAGTTTGCAGTATAAATTATGGGAAAGAGAGATGCCTAAAGAGAGTTTTCCAGAGATCTACAGTACCTCTCAGGTCTTCATCTGAATATTGAGCCATGCATTCACATGAGGAAGCTACCTCAGGTTGGAAATAGAACTCTGGAAGTATTAGAGGGGACATTCCGTATACCAGCTGGAGTAGTTTGTGTTCTTACCCACCATAGTGGAAGTCCTTGTGATTTATGGGACATTGGGTAGAGTATTGAAAAGGACTTTGCCTTGGGGCCCCTGGGTGGCTCAGTGGGTTAAAGCCTCTGCCTTCAGCTCAGGTCATGATCCCAGGGTCCTGGGATCAAGCCCTGCATCGGGATCCCTGCTCAGCGGGGAGCCTGCTTCCCTTCCTCTTTCTCTGCCTGTCTCTCTGCTTACTTGTGATCTGTTTGTCAAATAAATAAGTAAAATCTTCAAAAAAAAAAAAAGAAAAGGACTTTGCCTTACCCATGAAGAAAATCAGTCCTAGACTAAAGGCTGCTCTGATTCTTCAGTAAGTGGGTAAATAAACTGTTACATCCAAACACTGAGTTATTTTCAACACTGAAAAGAAATAAGCTGTCAAGCCATGAAAAGATGTGGAGGAGTCTTAGATACATATGACTAGTGAAAGAAACCAATCTGAAAAGGCTAGCTACTGTGTGATTTAACTATATAACATTCTGGAAAAGGCAAAACTATGGAGACAGTAAAAACATCAGTGGTTACCAAGGGTTGTCGGTGGGGGAAGGATGAATAAGCAGAGCACAGAGGATTTTTAGGGTAGTGAAAACACTTTGTGTGATACCATAATGATGGGTACATGTCAAACATTTGTCCAAACCCATAGAACATGTAACACCAAAATGACCCTAAGGTGAACTTCACTTTGAGTGATAATGCTGTCAGTATAGGTTCATCAGTTGTAACAAATATCACACTTTGATGGGGTATGTTGATAATGGCAGAAGCTATGCACCTGTGGGGGCAGGGGTTCTATGTAATGAAATCTTTGTACCTTTGGTCAGTTTTTCTGTGAACCTAAAACTGCTCTTACAAAAAGTTTAAAACAAAACAGTCATTCTAGAATTTTGCAATTGATGAAAATATCCAAAAATGAAAGTGAAATGGAAACATATTACACTGAACAAAATTGAGAGGATTCCTGTCCGGTAGACCTGCACTATAAGAAAAACCAAAGAAATATTCAGGATATAGCATTCATCCCTTTAAGATAGAGGGAAATAATACCAAATGAAAATTCCGATCTTTACAAGGAATGAAGAGCACCAGAAATAGTAAATTTGTAGGTTAAAATAAAATAACTTTTTCTTACCTTAAATTATGTAAGAAACAATTGGCTTGAAATTTTTAAAATGTAGGGTTTATAACAGAAGAAAAACTTATGATAATAGTATAAAGGTGGGGAATTGGGCAAAGGGAAGTATACTGTTGTAAGCTTCTTATATATGAAGTGGTAGACTAATCACATAAAAATGTACATTGTAAACTCTAGAACACTCTTTAAGAAAATTAAAGAAGGGATAACTAAAATATAATTAAGATAAAACTGAATAGTACAAAAATACATGTTTTCTTCCCCAAATTTTTATTTAAAATCCAGTTAGTTAACATACAGTGTAATATTAGTTTCAGGTGTAGAATTCAGTGATTCAACACTTACAGTACCCAGTGCTCATCCCAACAAGTCGCACTCCTTTTTTTTTTTTTAAGATTTTATTTATTTATTTGACAGAGATCACAAGTAGTTAGAGAGGCAGGCAGAGAGAGGAAGGGAAGCAGGCTCCCTGCTGAGCAGAGAGCCCGATGCTATGAGGGGCTTGATCCCAGGACCCTGGGATCATGACCTGAGCCAAAGGCAGAGGCTTTAACCCACTGAGCCACCCAGGCGCCCCCAACAAGTTGCACTCCTTAATCCCCATCGCATATTTCACCCCTCCTCCCACCCACCTCCTCTCTTGTAACCATCAGTTCTCTAGAGTTAAGAATCTGTTTCTTGGTTTTACTCACTCTCTTTTTCTTTTTTTTTTTTTTCCAAAAATACATGTTTAACCAACAGAAGTCAAGCAAGGAAAAATGAAGTATTAATAAGACAAAAAAATAAGATGATAGACAAATTCAACTATATGAATGTTAATTAGATGTAAATGGATTAAACAATTAAAATCCAAAGATTATATATCTGGATTTTTAAAAACAATTTCATTTATTTGACAGGGAGAGAGATCACAAGTAGGCAGAGCCACAGGCAGAGAGAGAGGGAGAAGCAGACTCTCTGCTGAGCAGAGAGCCCAAATGCAGGGCTCGATCCCAGGACCCTGAGATCATGACTTAGGCCAAAGGCAGAGGCTTAACCCACTGAGCCACCCAGATGCCCCATATCTGGATTTTTTTTTAAACCCACAGATCTAAAAATTGAATTAAGAAAGCAATTCCATTTATAATACATCAAAAACAGTTAAGTACTTAGGAAACATTGAACAAGAGAACTGCAAAAATTATACTCCAAAAACTACAAATCATTATTGAAAGATTAAAAAGGCCTCAATAAATGGAGAGATATTCTATGTCATGCATCTTATGACTGACTTGTTAAAAATGGCAATATTCCCTAACTTGATCTATAACTTAATACAATCCCTATCAGATTCTTTCTAGCTGGCATCTTTGCAGAAATGGACGAATAATCCTAAAATTCATATGGAAATGCAAGGGATCTCAAATAGCCAAAGGAATCTTGAAAGAGAATAGCAAAGTTGGAGGATTTACACTTCCTGATTTCAAAACTTTATACAATGCTACAGTAATCAAAATGGCATGGTACTAGCATAAGGATAGACATAGAAATCAATAGAATAGAGCTAAGAGTCAGACATAAATCCTCATATATACAGTAAGTTTTCAACAAAGGTAATAAGACCATCCAATGGGGAAAGACTAGTCTTTTCAACAAATGGCTTTGGGCCAGCTGGATACATGCAAAAGAATGTATTGGCGGGGGGCGCCTGGGTGGCTCAGTCGTTTAGCATCTGCCTTCAGCTCCAGTCATGATCCCAGGGTCCTGGGATCGAGCCCCATATCGGGCTCTCTGCTCAGCAGGGAGCCTGCTTCTCCCTCTCCATTCCCCCTGCCTATGTTCCCTCTCTGGCTTTCTCTCTGTCAAATAAATAAATAAAATCTTAAAAAAAATGTATTGGGACACTTGCCTCACACCATAGGTTTTATAAGATTTAAAGATTCTTTTAACTGTGGGACACAATACAGTGACACATAGATAGATGAAAAGCAAAACTCTTTGTTCCTTAGAACTCCAAATGAGAGAAAGCTGCTGTGTAGGCCACATGAGATTGCACCTGGAGACAAAGTGACAGCAAACTGGAGCTGTAGGGGGCAGCTTAGTGGGGCAAATAGGGTGGGATTAGTTAGTTTTCATAGGCTCCCTTTAGATTGGCTAATTTGAATAATTCTGTGGGCTCTGGGACATATCGACTGTACCTGGTTGTCTGATATCTATCTCTGGGGCAATTAGAGTGGGCACATAATGGCTCCAGAATGTGAGACTGATAAGGGAAATGGTTGAGATGTGGACTTTATTAGTTGCTGGAGAAGAACTGAATAGCCTCTAGCCAGCATTTCACAAAACCCCCAAAGTTGTATTCCACCAAATATAAAAATTAGAATGGGTCAAAGACCTAAGAGCTAAAACTATAAAACTCTTGGGGGAGAAACAGGCATAAGTTTTCATGACCTTGAATTGGTCAATGGTTTCTTAGATTTAACACCAAAAGCACATGTAATAACACTGGGCTTCATCAAAATTAAAAGGTTTTGCATAAAGACAACACACAGAATAGGGGAGAATATTGGCAAGTCACATATCTGATAAGGCACTTAAATCCAGAGTGGTCAAAGAACTGTTAAAGTTTGTTTTGATCCTTAATCTTTTGTCTGCTTGATGTATGAGATACTGAGAGCTACGCATGTTTGGTTTGCTTTTTATTTTTCTGTTAGGTACATGCAGAGTCAAGATTGTTTTGTCATCTTGGTGGATTGTTCATTTTATTTTTAGGTTGTATCTGTTCTTACTTATTTGGCATATTTCACTTTAAATTTTGAACACATGGTTAAACTGTCTCCAGGTTTGCTGATACGTGACCCATAGCTCCTACCTTAAATTGCATGGTTTCTGGCCTGGCCAGCCCCTGCCCTAAGACTTGGGTATGGCCAGCTCTACTTTAGGAATCAATCTGGTCAGCCTCTACCCTAAACAAAGACACTCCTCTCAGGTGACATGGGTTATCTCCCAGACATTGAAGCAAGACCTCTCTTAAGACAAAGCCAAATTCTTTACTAGGACACATATATGTAAATTTTTATAAGTTTATTTTGGGATTTGGAGGAACATGTGCTGAACTGAGGATAGTAGCTCCCTGTGGAGAAAAGTGAGAGTGGTGCTAGTAAAAGGGTACTCAGCTTTATCTGTATGTAGGTTTACATTTTCATGTACTGCATAATTTTTTAATTACTTTAAAATGAAAAGACTAACTTTGGGAAAATGGGAAGAGAAGTTACATTCATTTAAACGAAATTCATTATATCCAGATATGGAAAGATAAGCCATCAGGAGGAATTCCACTGTTCTGAAAAAGATGAGAGTAGACCAATTATTTCAAGATACATGAAGTAACCATGATTATGGTCTGGGCCTGACTTTGATATAGCTATCAAGTTTAAAATTAAACATTGTCAGGAATGTACAAATAATAGAATGTATACCACTTGAAGAAATCATTTACTTATAGTAATCTAGTATCCTCCTTGTCAGTTGTTTGTCAAATTTTAGAATTTAGTATATAATCCTTGGCTCACTGAAACCATATTTCAGAATCTGAAAACCAGATTCTATAAATATGAACATTTGTTAAATCTATATGTTGGGTACATGGGTGTTATATTCTCTGTGCTTTTTTTATGTTTAGAATGCCATTAGGTTATTAAACTTCAGAGTGATTTATGACTGCCTAGGATTAGAGGATTTCATGTACCTTCCCATCCATTTACTGGGTTCTCAGTCTAAGAAGGATGACTTTCCAAGATAGAGGAGCATCATTCTTTCATCAAGTATATAGAAACACATTTGCTGGAAGAGATTATGC